>RJWH01002805.1:0-200333 GCA_004363575.1 Solenodon paradoxus
GGGGGTGGGGGTTGGGGCATAACCCAACTAGGAGTCAAATTTCATTTCCTGAAAGGTTCCCTTAGCCCCAGGGCTGACACCCTTTGGGGGCTGGAGCTGAAAGGGGAAGAGGACACAACAAACACACCCTCAGAGGCGCCCCTCCTCCAGGGTGGCTGAGAAGTGGGGTGGAATGTGAGGCGCAACTGTGGATGCCCCACCAGGCAGAGCCCGCCCTCCCCCAGCCAGAACCCTGTCTTACTCAAACTGTGCCTCTGACTCAGTCCCTGGGCTGCCAGTCCCCACTTGCCCACGGAACTGTGGCCTGCCCCTTGGCCGCTGCCACAGCTCCCTCCCTGCTCTGCCCTGCGCCTGGCGCCACTTGCCTGTCTCCTGGCCCAGGGCACTGGCCACCAGAACCACTGGCTCTGCACCCCATTCTTCCTCCCTACTGGGGGAAGCTCCACACACATACCTGACCACAGCCCAGCCCTCTCTGCACGGAGGTCCCCGAGTCCAAGCTTTCTGGACAGAAAGGAAGGTATGGGTGTGCTGGAACCCACGTCAGTCAGACAAGGTGGGGAGGGTCCCCAGGTGGGGGACTCTATCTCCCTATCCATCTGGGGGCTGACAGAACGCAGAGGCCCTGCTGCCTACACCAGAACAGGGCATCTCCTGGAAATTACATGTGGGGACGTTGTCATCCCCGTCAGGGCCGAGACTGTCTCCCTGACAAACTCGGGGGTCCCAAGAAGGTGCTGTGTTGACTGTCCTGCATGAGGACACCCTGAAGGTTAGACCCCAAAGAGAAACAGCTAAACAGGCATCTGACCACAGGGTGAGGGACAGAAAGTAAGGGCACTGTTAATTTCTCCCTAAGGTGGAAAAGTCACCGCTCACCCTCGAGAGAGATGTCACCAACGAGACCACACAGTTCTGTCCTGGCTGCCTGGCGCTTTCTCCTCCCATCCCAGAAGCTGCCCCATCAACTTGGGGCCCCAAGCGTGGCTGAGGTGGGCGCACCCAGCTCCTGTCCACCAGGACTGAGAGCATTCATGTCCATGTATGTCCTCAGACTCCAGAGCCCAGGTCTACTGCTCCCCTCTTCCTCTGTTCCAAAGGCCCTGTTCGCAAGGCCACCTTAGTGGTGGTCCAACCTCACCCTTGACTAAGCTATAACAAAGACTGTCGGCACTGCCCCCAGACACAAGTTGAGCTGGGCCAGCACCTTCTCTTAACTCACAACCCTGGTGACTGGATGACCAGTGAAAAAGTGGAGGTCCAGAGGCAGGGGTCACTGATCTAACTAGCATCACCCACAGAGTGACAGGGGGAATTCCACCCCAAGCTCTGGGACTGTACCCCACCTAGATCAGGCCTCAAAGGTCTCAGATGCTGAGAGCTTTCCAGCCCATTTTTAATCCAGACAGCCTTCCTCAATGGGTCATGCACGTCCTGCTCTGTCTGGACACAGTGATCATCTCTAAGTTGCTTAGCTGTGGCCCATCCAAGCCCTGGCCAGCAGGCACAGATTCATAAAGCCCCAGATAGTGAGTTAGAGTAGTAGCCCCTGCTCAGGCCTGGAGGGTGGTGCCGGCTTCCAGATGCTCAGCCCAAGGGAGGAAATAGTGAAAGGTGTCTTGTGGGAAAGATCGGGAGGCACCGCCTCGCTCAGGTTGCAAGGACCAGGCACTCAGGCTCCAGGTCCCAGAGCTGCCTTGGCCCATCTCCACCCCGGGGGGGCGCCCTCCCGGCCCCCACCCCACCCCTACCACCCCCTCCACTCCTACCCACCCCCCACCCTCACCTACCCCCACCCTCCCTTCCCACTGGCCTGGCCACGCAGGACGCTCACCCTCGCACTCGGCGTCTGCCCAGCGCGTGCACTCACGCAGCTGGCGCTCGGTGTCCTCGCACACAGTGCAGGGCAGGCACGGATCCACGTGGTTGGCCTCGTCTGAGTACGTGCCGTCGGGGCACTCCTCGCACACGGTGTTCTGCTTGTCCTGGCACGACAACACGAGGCCCGAGCCCACCTCGCACACGCGGCACGCCTCGCAGCGGCCGGTGGTCTCGTTCTGGTAGTAACCGTAGGCGCAGCGGCACACAGCGTCGTCGGCCTCCACGCAGGGCGCCGACATGCTCTGCAGGCCCACACACTCGGTGCACGGCTTACATGGCTCGGTGGCACTCACCACATCGGAGAAAGTGACACCTGAGGGCAGAGAGCCGGGCGGGGGAACCCGGGGCCCAAATTCAGTCACCTATCCTTTGGGCACTTGGGGCCTCCGGCCAGGGGGCTGACCCTGCACCCCTCGCAAGTCCCACCCTACCCCCTCAGATGACTGATCTCCATCCTTGAAAACAGGAGATGTCTTCTCTCCTTCCTTCTTCCTCTGTCCCTATCCCCATGGAAAGAAGAAGGCAGGAGCCCCAAGTTCCAGACCCCGGAGATGCTGTGGCCCTGAGGCTAAGTGGGTAACCCAACTGGTGCCAGTAATTTCTTGGCAAATTCTCTTAGTGAGTTCCCAGCCCTGCACCCTTATTCCCAGCAGGATTAAAGAATTATCTGAGCGTGGTTCCCACCCAGCCTTTCCCGCAGGCCAGAGCTAGGCTGTGAACCCAGCCTGGGAAATGCCGGCCTTCGCTAAGGAGACTTGCACCTCAGCTGCCCTTCCATTCATCTCACAGGTGGGGGCTCAGGTGTGGGCTGCCCGGGAGTGACTAGGGTTGAACAGCAGCTTCCCACCCCTGGTGCTGCTGAAGGGCTTGGCGCGTCAGGGTGGGGATGGGAGTCCTGGCAAGGAGGTTCAGTACAGCAGGAGGGATTGAAGCTAGAATCAAGGACTTACATACAGTCCCCTGCCCTTTCACATGGCATGAAGGGGAGATGTCTCACTCTTGACTCACGTGAATGGTCCTGAGCTTTGGGATAAGGGGAGGGGCCAGAGGAGGGCAAGGTCCGCTCCTCAGCAGGCAGCCGGGAAGGCACAGAGCAGCTTCTTCACTGCTTCTAGCCCTGGGCGAACTGTCCACCTGAATCTGAGAGGGTGTGTTCTGCTCTAAGGGCAGGAAGAGCACAGATTTAGAACCAGAGGCCAGGGAAGGAGGAACAGGGAGAAAGGACCCCACTGGAAGACAAATGAGGCCTGTGGGGTCTGATGTCACCCTTTTCTAAAGGCACCAAGAGACAAGATGGAGCACAGAGCTGTTATCTTAGTGGGTGGGGTTGGAGAAACAAAGAAGGAAAATCAGAGAGAAGTGAAAAGGGAAGAAACTGGGGAGTGGGGTGGAAATAAGAAAAGGCAGTCATGGGCCCAGTCAGTTCCTGCAGGGGGACCCCCTGAGGGGCCCCACACCCCTGTATTTCTCTCTCTAGGAATCAGCAGCACTGGATTCAAAATCTGCTTCCAGAACCCTGATGGAACAGTGGTTAGGTCGATTGCCTCCAGAGGAGCAAGCCACATGCCTCTGGGTTCCAGTCCCGGGCCCAGGGGGAAAACAACCAGTGTGAACAACTAAACAAAAATAAAATAAAGATGCTTCCTCCTCCTCTCTCTTCCTGTCTGCCTGCCTGCTTCATTCCTGCCTGCACCTTTCCTTTAAAAACAAAAAACAAATCACCTGCTTCCTGATTAGCTGTGTGACCCTGGGTATTTTACGTAACCTCTCTCAACTTTTTCCTTTCAATCCTGTGGAAGCGGGGTGGTGGCAAGGAGCATGAAATTCCACGGTAAAGTATTTGACACCCAGCAACCTCCTAGAAAGGTTGGGCCCGTGGGCTGGAGAACAGTATGTCGGGGCAGGACGATCTCCCCACATAGACACCAAGAAAACCCTGATTCACACAGATGAGAGCATCCCCTCTGGTTGGCATATGGCAGGGGATGGGTCTAATCACACCAGAGAGGAAGGGAGACCCCGCCTGTGGGAAAACACAGAAAACGAGCAGAAAATTCCTGGGAGAGGGTTTTAGGAGGGGAGGGGGAAATGTGGTCTTTTTTGGCAGAGAATGAAGGTAGGTGCTTAATGGGTTTCCTTGTGGAAACATTTTGAGGATAGAGGGAAAGTCTGCTGGGGTCTCCATCCCATAAAGTGGGCTTGTAAAGGTGGCCTGTTAACACAGCTGGAGGGGGCTGGTGAGATGAGGGAAAGGGAGGGGAATGGAGGGGAGGGAATGGGAGGGCGGATTCATGTGACCACTCCATGCTGTCTCTGTGCCTGGCTCCCCTCTCCTTTCCCAGAGATGCCAGAATTCTCCCAGCTCCTCTATTCTAAGCCTGCTTTGACAGAAGGGAGTGAGGTCCCCTCCTGACACACTCAGGGTGCAGGTTGGAGAGGCCCTGGACTGGAGTTCCGGAAGTGAGAGAAGCAAACTTGGGAGGTCCCCTGCTAGCCGATGGTTGGCTGGCCCTGCCCTGGGATAGAAGCCCTACTAGGCTGGGGCCAGGGCAGGTAGCCACGTGACAAGGGGTAAAGGCAATAGAGAATGTCCAGCTCCCCCATTCAGGCCTGGGCTTCCCCTGCTGGGGTGAAGTTACAGGACCCACCAGAGATAGGAGAGCCGTGCACTGGGGGGAATGCAAAGGAGCTGGGGTGTCTGAAGGGTAGATAGGCTGTGTGGGGGGAGGCATCCAGAGGTAAGACTAGGCAGGTAGGTTCCTAGTTCCCAGCTACTTGTACCCTGTTCCCAGTGTGATTAGATAATAATCTGAGTACGGCTTTCTGGGTGGGCACGGAGTGTCAAGGTGAAGGCAGTTTCTGACTGTTAGCCCATGGTCTAAAAGCAGCAACCAAAGCTGGGCGTCCAGCAGAGACTCAGAAATGCACAGAATTCAGACCCAGCCCCACCATCCTTCTGACTCCCTCATCCGCTGCCCTGGAAGACGGAGTTCCTCAGGGAAATCCAGGTAGGAATAACCACAATGCCCACTCATTTCTGGGCCATCGCCCAATCCTTATGTCCTCAGACCCTTATCCTTACACCCTTAGGTGCCGGAGTTGCTGCCTCAGAAGGCTTGAGCAGAGCTGGAGAGCAGCTGGTCTGGGGTCGGGGTAGCCACACCCTCCAGGATCTCCCAAGGTCAGTCTCCAGGGCAGCCAGGGTTTGCTCCTCCTACCCTCCCCCCAAACACAGAGGTAAGTGGCAGCCATTGATTTTGCAGCGCAGAAGATATTTTTAGCTGGTCTTACTTAGCATCAGCTGCTCTTCCCCACCTGGCCACACTCTTCTGTCAACCTCTCTGCTTGGGCGGACCCCTGTCAGGTCCTTCTCTTCTCTTTGCATACTTCAGTCTCCAGTCTCAGCTTCCCTCTGCCTCCTGTACCTCTGGGGCACATTCAGTGATGGGCAGGAGATTGTGGCAGGGGATAGGGCACCTCCTCTGTGGGGTATGCGTCTTCCAGTCCCTCCCTTCCCTTCTCTTCCTTTGTCCTCTTCCCACCTGCCACCGCATACTCACTGTCCAGGCAGGGCTCACACAGGGTCTGATTGGCTCCACATGGCTGGGCTACACCCTCGCCCAGGTTGCAGGCTCTGCAGCACTCGCCGCTGTGTGTGTACAGGCCGGTGAGGCATTCCTCCTTTGCCCCTCCAAGAGACACCTGGGTGTGGCGAGATCAGAAGGTCAGACTGTCAAGGGAAAGGAGGGGGGGGTCTTCTGAGGGATCAAACACCCCTGCTCTTCTATTGGAACCATCTGGGCCAAGATGAGCTCACCAGGGAGGCATTAGATACATCAAAGCTGGAAGGGAAGAAAGGAAGCAGGGACAGTGTACCCCTGCAGGGTGCTGGGGGTATGAGGTCAGAGCCTCAGATGCTAACCTTCAAAGTTCATCTGGGGGTCCCTGTGAGTCCTGGAATCCCAAAGAGACATCACAAAGTGAAGGTGGCCCGAGGCCCCAGAGAGGGCCTTCAGCAGGGACATCAGGAACAGTTGGACAGGCTGCAGCTTGACCAGGGCTCCCAGCCAAGGGGTGACTAGAAACTGAAATCTAGCCCAACTCCACTTGCTAAGCTGCATGCCTGCAGGGCTGCATCTACCCAGAGGAAGCCTTTTTTCCTAACAAAGCCTAGCAGGGCCCTCATCCAGGTCCTTCATTCTCCCACTCCACATGTTAAATACCACCTGGGAGGTAGGTGTCTGGGCCCAAGAACAAAGTGCAGAGGGGAGGGTCTTGGGTTCAAGTCCGGTCTCTGCACCATCGCTCTGATCTGCCCTTTTCCTTTCTCTCTGTCTTCATCTCTGCACAGATAGAGATGGCAACCGCACAGGGCCTAAGCCAAAGATCAGCCAATCGGCAAGAGTCTGACGCCATGTGGGGAGAGAGGGCCACCTGCTATCAATGATGAGAAAGTGGCTGCTCTCACCACCCAGCAGCCCTGCTCCACCAGGATTTGATTTCCAGCCTCCAGCCCTCCCCTCTTCCTGCCTCCCATGCAGCCAGTGGGAACAGGCACTGGAATCGGGTGAGGGGAGTCAGATTCCTGCCTCCGAAGCATCTTTACTCATGGATGGAACGACTTAGCACCAGATTCCCTGGGGGGGCAGGGGGAGGCTGCTGGCAGCTTGCTTTATATTTCTGTTTCTTTAAAAAAAATCATAATGTCTAATAAAACTCCAAAGCCAGTTTCCCTAGCCCCAGACCATGCTGCTTCCATTTGATGCTGAGAAGTATGGGTTCTTAGGTGGTGGGACCAGAGGGGAGCTTTAAAGTTCATTTTGGGCATTCCTCTGCTTCCATCTTGGCCAGATCATGGTCAAGAATAAGTGCTCCTTTCCAGTTTCTTAAAAGACCCTGAGGTCTCATCAGGGTTGAGTGGATGGACATGTTGGATCAGTATAGAAGGCAGCCTATGGTCCTCAAAGGTGGGTGGGGACGGTGCAGACTGCGTGGGAAGGGGACCTGGGTGCTGCCACTGTCTCCTCCCAGGTGGCAGGAACATCATTAGGAACATCTGCAGACCAGGAGCCTGGGCGGTGAGGCCAGATGCAGGCTTTCCCCCAGGAGCCCAGCGAGTTTACAGAAGGGTCTGTTCAGATTTCTTTTCATCCTTTAGGGTTCGGCTTAAATGTCACTTCCACAAGGAAGTGGTCCTGTGGCCCCCAACCCCAAGCCCCCATTCATCAGAGCTGTGCTGTTACACTTTCTCCCTGCTCACTGTTCTTCACAGAGTGTCCTCCTACACTGTTAGCTCTCTGGAGCAGGACTGAGGTCACCTCAGTGCCTGTCACAGTACCTGGCACAAAGCAGGGAGCCCATGTGCATCTCTGATGGACTTAAGAACATGAAAATACTGTACGACCTCAGTTAGCTAGAACTCTGGAAAGAATTTTCTGGATACCTCGGTTACCCAGAGAGACAAGGCTTTGCTGCTCTCATCACTGAATGTTTTTCACTTTGACCCTGGCTGCACCCCTCATCTGTCTCCGGAACAGACCTTCATGGTTTCCCCATGACTCAGGAACCAGCGATGATTCTGGGCTGCAATGCAGTGAAGCTCGTGTGTTCTTTATCCCCAAGATCACACTTTTACATCTTTGACTTCTCCTGCCAGCTTTTTTTTTTTTTTTTTAATAGTTTTGTTTTCTGTTTCCTGCCTTCCTGTTAAGATATCAGTTGTCAATTCTTGCTGCTACCAATGTGACCAGACCAGTCTCTCCCCAGCACCAGGGAATCTTTAGAAAAAGGTGGCTAGCCTGAACCAGGAGTGGGCAAGTCTCTTGAGTAAAACGTGTGAGCTGCCCAGCCTTCCTCCTCAGCTGCCACCATCGCTCTGAATCCTGGCTCATCACTTATGAACTCAGTGACCTGGGATAGGTTTTGAATTTCTTGGAGCCTCAGTTCCCTCGCCATCGGTAATCATGACAGACTTGCCTCACAGGGTTGCTGTAAGCATTAAATGAGTGCGGTGCGTGTGTATTTTGAGACTCCTCTTTCTCTTTCCTGAGGTCATTCCAGCTTCCCCTTGTGTGACTTTTGGCTGAGTTCCAGTGGGCAGAGGTCAGCAGAACCCTGGGCTCTGGATAGCTGAGGGGATCTGGCCATGGTAGCAGTGTGGCCTGCGATGCAAGCCCCTGTTCCAGACAGCCAGCTGTCCCTGCAGCAGCCATGTCCCCTCTCTTCTCCCAGGTCTTACATTTGGAGTTGAAGCCACATTATAGTAACCATGTACTTCCTATGCTTGTTTTATGTTTCCTGTTTTAAAACATCCCAGGAGCTGCTACTTTGCAGTGTGTTACTTTGGGCAAATATTTTCTCAACCTTCCCATCTAAAACATTGGGTTGGGAACACCTACTGTTCAGAGTTACTAATATGTTTAAACAAAAGAATTTCTGCAAATCTGGTGTACAGTAGAAATTCAATGAATGTGAGTTATCCAGGAAGTGTCTTATTTTAAGAGCCATTGCTGTCCCTGGGCAGGAGGTATTTGGGATTGGCAAGGGGCGGGGGGGGGGGGGGGCACGGAGTTTTGCTGTCAGCAAAGAGAGGAAACCATCTTAAAGTACAGGCAGGGTTAATTTGAAGAAAGACTTGTTCACCAGGAAAAGTCTAAGAGGGGATGAAAACTAAAGGAACACAGGAACTCACTCTCCTCCACGTTAATGCCACATTACTGACCAGCGTTGAACTAAGAGTTTCCAATGAAACAGGCTGCTCAGGGACCAAAATGCTAAGGGCTCACTTTCATCCCCTCTCTGACAGATGAGGAAACTGAGGCACACAGAGGTTACTCAGGTAAGTGGCCTGATGCAGCAGGGCCCCCGACACACCCGTTCTTGGTCCAAGGCAAGGCAGCCTTGGGAAGAAAGAAGAGGTGACTAGGATTCAGGCTAATTGCCTTTGAATGACCAATTGATCAAAATCACAGATGCATTTGCCTAAAATTTGCATTCATCACACTTACTCATCTCCCATTCAATGGAACGATTTCATCTCATTTTCGAGAATGTTTCTAATCCTTCTTTTTTTTTTAACTTTTACCATTCTAAAGCTTTCAAGAAACTAAGGTGGAAATACCCTTAGATGAATTGACTTTTAAGAATCTTAAAATTAATTGAAAATTGTACAAAAGGGAAAACACACCAAAATAGTTGGAAGAAGTTGAAACCAAATGAATGGTTCTGTGACGAGTCCAGTCACTCACGCAGCTTCGGCAAAGGGTTCCTTAGGTGAATGGAGCCACAGCCACCGGGCTGGACAGTTTTCAAATGTGTGGAGGGCTTTTGATGTCTATGCAAATCCAGGGGTGGTACTGACACAGGACCCCCACTTCTTCAGATAGGAGTTGAGTTTGGGGTAAAACAAGAGCTCACTACTGAGAGTGAAGATAACCGAAAGACTGAGAGCAGGGTGGAGACCCTAGTGGGGGGAAGGGTCTCAGTTCCAAATATGGGGTGCCAAGGACAGAATCTAATCTGGACTAGTAGTGGTTCAGGGCCACGGGTTCTTCTGTAATCTAGAAGACTGGGTTATGGGGGAACCTGACATATGGAGGAAAGAGTAAGCTTTAAGCTAAGCATCCAGGGTTCCAAGGGAGCCACCACTTACTAACTGGGGAGCCTGGTTTCCAGCCTGAAAGTCTGGTAGCTCCGTCAACTACAAAATGGAAACAACTACACTCACTCTGCTGAGCCCTTCTAAGGATTAAATAACAGAAGAGAAATAACCCAGGGCAGTGCGTGGCACAAAGTAAGCATTTGACAAATCTTATTCCCGCCTCCTACACCGCACCCCCAGGGAAGAATCCAGGCGCGCCAGAGGGGATCCGGTTGGTACAGTGGGGTGCGGACCCCTTCCCTCCGGGAGCCGCCTCCCCCGCTCCGCCGCGCCGTTGCTCCCTTTTGCTGCCTTCGTTGCATCCCTATTAGGCGCATTAGCCAGCCCGGCGGCTCGGGTTACAGACGTCTGAATGACAAAGTGCCTCCATTACCGGCGCGGGCTGCTAGTCGACCCGCCGGGACGCGCTCCGGTTTCTGCTCTCACTCGCCGCGGCCCAGGAAGAAATGCGCACCGCCGCGGAGCGCGGAGCCAGCCCACAGATAGCGGCACCGCGGCCAGGCAGAGGTGAGAGCCGCAGGAGCAGCAGGAGACAGGTTCTGACGCAGGGTCCACCTTCCCGTACCCACAGGCCCTCCCTCCACGCCCAGTTCCCCACTTTCCTCGCCTCTACTCAGGGCACACTCTGCAACCCAGATCCGCAACTCGCGCCCTGCCGCTCTGGGGTCCGCACTAGTGACGGCCCCAGCTCTACCTCCCCGCTCCCATCCCCTGCTGAGGCGCATCTCTAACCCACGACGTTAGTCGGCAAACGTGCCCGCAGTCACTCCCAAGTCCCCGGACGAAGCCACAGGTACTGACAGCTTCAGGGATGGAGCCAGAGTTCGGAGAGAGGGCTGTGCACCCCCCATTCCCATTCCACCGCCCGCCTGACTCCCGGACTGTGTCAAGTCCTCCCCCCCGCGGAGAAACCCTGCTCTGATCCAGAGCTGGGACGCCGAGCTGTCCCCTTAGAAGGTTGGGAAGTCCGGAGCTGGGAATCAGGGGAGGCACCGTCTAGCTAAGACTCTGGCTCCACTTGCTTGTGGGATCTTGCCAACTCGTTTAATGTTCAGAACCTCAGTCTCCTTATCTGTAAAGCGGGGGGGACTTGGGGGCGCAATGCTCAGAAGAGAGATGAAGATGGCAGGAAGAGTGAGGACGCCTTCTCCATTGCCAAAACCTCCGGGGGACTCCGTTCACGTCCTCGCACCAGGTCCCATCTCCCGAATATACATACTGTCAGAACTACTAGAAGGCTGAAATGCTTCAGAGGCCAGCCATCTCTTGCCAAGATTGAATCCGAGGTGTCTGAGTACCTCGGTCTTATTGGGTGCCCAGAGATCTCCTTAGAATGCTGGGTGGAGCGCTGGCGGGATCCCGACCTCCCCCTCCCCGCCCGCCAGACGTTGAAGCCCAGGGAGCCTCAGGCTAGGCGCAGGGGTAGCTTAACTTCTCGGGGGGCGGGCGCGCAGTTCCCCGCGCGCAGGCAGCTGCGGAAGGCAAAGCCCTCGCTCCGCAGCGCCCCCTGCTGGCCTCGTCCGCTGGCGCGATCCGGAGCTGCGCGCAGCCCGGGACAAGCACCCCAACTGGCAGCGTCCAGACCGTATCCGAGGATGCCCGCTCCATCCCTCCCGGTCCGCTGCGCTGCTTCAAAACGCTAGACTAAGCTCATCAGAGGAGACCGCCAGTCTTGGGGTAACCCAGGGAGCGGGTTCGACTCGGCCAAGTGGGCGCTCCCTTTCCAACCTCGGATTCTCAGTCGCAATCCCCGGCCTGGGCGAGGTCGCCAGAAATAACGCGCGACAGGCGCGAGAAACATACGTGCCTCTCCCTTTTACTCGACCCACTGTCCCTCAGCAGACAGGCGGGGCCCCGACCACTTTAGAGTCCGCTCGTCCTCTTTTATTTTGCCATCCCCTCTCTTCTTCCTTCGCCGTTACTCTTTTTCTCCCTTCCCTAACCCACTTCTATTCTCTCTTCAACCGCCCCCCCCTCCCCAACCTCTCCCTCCCACGCCCCTCCCCCTCATTGTCTGGCGGGTCCCCATTGTCCGAAGCCGGGTCCCCTCTGCCTGCCGTCTCTCCAACCTCTTTCCCCATTGTTCCATCCTCTCGTCTCTGGTTCTCCGCCCCAGCCCGGCTCGCCTCTCACATGTCTAGTACCTGTCCCAAATCCTCCAAGAGCCTCCAGATATCAAGATGCTCAGGCGGAAAGTCGCCTGAGATCTCGGCATTCAAGCGCCCTCTTCCGAAGAACCCAGACATCCGAGAGCCCCAGAAGTCTCTTCTGTGAGACCCCTCCCAGCTCCTCCACACACACACACCCGTCGCTGTACCCGAGGGCTGGCGTCCGTGCGTCCCTCTTCTCCGCATCCCTATCCTGGATTTCAGGGTCGCCTCTGCGTTCTGAGAAGCCTAGACGCTCCTCGGTGGATCCTGGCATCCGAGCTCCTCTCCCGCCATCCATCCCCAGCATCTGGGGACCCCCAACACTCTGTTCTGCTTTCCTTCGGGGTAACCCGAACCCGCCGGGGTTCCGCTCCCCGGAAAGGGAGAGGCTCCCCTCCCGCGAGCACTCACCCCCAGGAGGAGCAGCAGCAGCAGGAGCGGTCCGTCCGTGGCGCAGCCGGCGGCACCTGCCCCCATTGCCCGCCTCGGGTGGCCGTGTTCGGCTTCCAGCTCGGTCCGCTCCGCGGACGGATAGGGCTGCGCTGCGCGGAGCTCCTGCTCCCGCCCCCCAGAGCTGGCCGAGGCTCCGCTCGCTCTGGCTGCCGGCTGCAGGGGCTGCGAGAAGCCTGTGCGGCGGCCCCGCCTCCTCCCCGCCCCGCCCGCCCACCCCCGGAACCGCGCCCGCCCGCCCCGCCGCCTCCGGAGGGGAGCACGGGGGAAGGGAGGGTGTGCGGGGAGCCGCACCCGCGCGCCCCACTGCCGCTTCTCAGTGCCTCGGCTCTCGGAGCCTCTTCCCACTCCTCCCGCCTTGGTACCCAGTGCCCGGCCCGCTTCAGTCCCGGATGCTGTGGGCTCTGGGACTAGGGCGTCCCCACGTCAGACTGCATTCCTCTCCTGCTGCGGTCCCGGCAGGATTCACTCTCTTACCCATCTCCCTCTGTCTTCGGTTTCTTCCCAGGCGTCCTGCTCTCTACACAGCCGTTATCTGCAAGAATGCCCACCGCCCCTCGTCATCCCGGGTCCACACCCCACTCCTCCCTCAGCCAGTTCCCAGTGCAGGGCGCTCGCTGTGCAAAGGCCTGCAGGGAGGGGAGGGGAGGGGAAGGGAGGGAAGAAGAGGGGGATAGTCTGACCCAAACAGTGTGCAGCGGCCACAGTTAAGGTGGAGTCCACCCGACATCTGAATTTTCGAAAGAGGATTTGAGCGGGTCACAGGTGTGCACACAAAATACAGGAGCACACACTCAGTCTCATAGATGTGCTTGCATATTCACATATGCCACACTCACTACCCTCATGCACTCGTGTCCTACACAGACATGTGACCTCCACACTCAGGCACGCATGTACACTCACCACGTGCTCATAACATTCAAACACACATGCTCACCTACACATACACACATGCGTTTGTACACAGTCCACAGAAGAAGTAGAGTTCACGCAAGTATAAACACATATTTGTGAACACACACATATCCATATACAAATACACAGATGCTTCCTCAACCATTTCGACTTCACTAGAGTGTGTTTTCCATTCACTTATGAGGTCCTGGCAGGGAGTGGCAATGGTTTCTTACCTGAGTGCCTGGTCTACAGTGGGGATTCCACAGAGTTCTGCAGAACGGAGTACATGGAAAGGTGGTTGAATGGGCTCTTATCTAGTACCCATCTGTGTGCCACATAGGCATCCCCAGGATCACACTCACCATGACCAGGAAACATCGGCAGGTCCGAATCATAGGTCTGGCAACCCTGAATGTGCCGCCAGGTTTTGATGGACCCTTTTCCTGCTTGACCTCCCTGAAGGTCCTGGAGCACAGAGCTGTGAGGGGTAATCTACAAAATCCAGCCCCACACCCTGACCTTGGCCATGAGTGGACTTCAGTGTGACTTTGAAAAAAAATAGTACTGCCCTTCACATGACAGGAAGAGGGGGGGTGTGAGTGAGCGGGAAGAGGGCATGCTGGCAGCTGTGTGGGATTTCCTAGATTGACTGTCCTAGTTCATTCATGTGAGGGGGAAAATCTGTGCTGTGAGGTTCCTTCCTATGTAACCAAGGAAGTCAAGCGGGCAGCCCCAGAAAGGACAAGTAGACATCACTGTGGCTTCAAGCACTTGCCACCTCCATGACAGGGCATAAGAGGTCAGGCAGCTAGTCCCTCTGCACAATCCCCAAGTGTTCCCTTCTTCCGGACAGGGACACAGGCCTCTTGACTGTCACCTCCTCCTGCTGCTTTTATGGCCCTGCCTTTCCTCTCAGCTGAACTCAGGGCAGGCAGAAAGGGGCAGCATTAGTAGGGTGGCATCAAGCTTGCTACCAAGGGTATCGACAGTGTGGCATTAATTTAAATACTCCTGTTACTAATTCATGATCCCGGTTACTATTATTGGTAAGATTCTCCATCCCCATACAATTTAATGTGACCCACACTAGCATGGCTGGGCCTGGGATATTAATAATTTCCATGGTCTTGATCATTGAAGCCTTACTCCAGCAATTACAAACAGCAATTGTTACTATTATTAGATAATTTCTATGATTAAACTGGAGCACTAGACCACGAGGTAATGCTGTGTGCTGGCCGGGAGAGTGACTGCAAAATGCCTGCAGAGAAGAGCACTGAACT
The DNA here is from genome assembly GCA_004363575.1 of Solenodon paradoxus. Lineage (NCBI taxonomy): Eukaryota > Metazoa > Chordata > Mammalia > Eulipotyphla > Solenodontidae > Solenodon > Solenodon paradoxus. The sequence continues at coordinate 14,325 of RJWH01002805.1, forward strand.
GAGAGTCAGACAGGCCTGGCTCTAAAGGCCGACACCCCTCGCCCGTGACATGGCTGTGTGTTCTTAGGCAGGGTGTGTCGTCTCTGCCAGCCTCAGCTTCCTCATCCATGACATGGGAGTCTGGAAAAGACCCTCTCTGAAACAGGCATGGAATACAGGTGAGGTAAGAGCGTCATCACAAGGAGAGTCTCCACCCGGTTCCTCATTCAGCCGGTTCACTGAGCACCTACCCTATGCCGCTCTGCTCTAGAAGCGGCAGCTGGTGGAGCTGATGTTCTAGCTTGTTAGCTAATTGATGTGATGGATTATTTTTAAATGTGACTGATGCCTTGGCTTGACCTTGCCTTAGGAGTATAGTTATGATCAGGGTGTGCTTTTGCTGAGACCGCCACCATCGCCCGTCACAGCCACCTACAATGACACTGGCACCTCGATGTCCACCATTGTCATGACACCATCACTGTCATCATCACAGTCTCCCATCCAACACCAGCACCACCAGCAACACCAGCACCTCCAGCATCATCCCAGAACCAGCACAGCTATCATCGTCATCACTCCCACAGCCATCCATAGCCCCACGATTCCCCCATGATCGCCAGCCACACCACCGCCACCACCAGGGCCAGGGCCACCGCTGTCACAGCTGCCTCCCGACATCTGCACCGCACAAGCAGCAGGGAATCCTGTTCCTGATGAGTGTGGATATGTGGGCATGTCCCTTTAATGCAGAACAATATCAGAAGCCCTATGGAACCTGCCCACCTGGGCTTTACTCCTTAATGTCTGTAACTCCTGGCCCCAAATATGAGTACCTCTGGCCCGGCCCTTCCTCCGAATCCACAGCACGTGCGGGGAAAGCTGTGGGATGGGGCATGTGGAGAGGGTCCTTGGGAGCTGATTGGCAGGTGGGATCAGACTGGCAGTGCCAACGGGCAGTAGTTTTCACTGGAGCCTCCAACTGGACCACCTCCCTAAGCCAAGTTGCACATATACAGGAACCCCTCTGTTGACCACGCCCCCCACCACAAAGCCCCTGCATCTTTGGTGATGCTAAAGTCAAAGGGTGGAGAATCTCAATGCAATTCTGCATGGAGCTGGCAGTGGAAAGAGAGGGTTAAACTGCATCTTCAGCAGTGGAAATGGGAGGCGTGTGCCCCTCCCCTACTCATCTCTGCACCCCTCCATCACTTGTCTCCAGGAAGGACAGCTCCTGCCACAGTGGCTGTCCTCCCATTCCATCCCGACCTTCACCTCCGGCCTCTGCAGAACACTGCTCCTGGGCAGTCACCCCAGCAGTTACTGGGAACCAACCCACTGCCCAGTAGAAAGGAGGCAGCAGGCAATGAGAACACACGCACCGAGACCCCCTGTGCATGGGGGACCCAGACCATCATTTCCTTTCGTCCCTGCGGCAATCCTTGCCGTTGGTGCTGGGACTGCCATTCTGTGGAGGAAGAGACAGAGGTCTGAACCATTATGCCACATGTCCAGGGACCCCAAAGCAAGCGCTGGCAAGTCATCCACAGTCACACTTCTTAGCGTCAACCTCCAAGTCCCAGTCACTCCTGTCCTCCATCCCAGCCCCTCCACCCTAAAGAGACAGGGAGCTGCCACCCATGGGCAGAGGGGATGGACCCTGCATCTCGGGGGCGGGAGTGCACTCTGCCTTCAGATACTCCTCCTGACTCACCCACAGATTTGGGCATCAGGGCATGTTTTCCAAGTCTTCTTAGTTAGTGCTCACTTTTCATGCTTGTGGGGAATCGCCTCCCCTATCCCCCCATTTCCTGAGTCCAACCAGAGAAGAGGCAGGGGAGGAAGAGACAGGGAGACAACACTTTCTGAGCGGGAGGTAGGGCGAAGGTGTCAGGCCTCCCCAGCTGCATCCCATCTGCCCTGGGCAGGCGGCCAGGCAAGGTAAGTGAAACCCACTGCCCCCATCAGGAGCTGGCTTGGTGGCTTTGAAGCGTGATGCTGTGATTACCTCTGAGCTGACTCTTCGGGGTTGCAAGGGGGGCCTGTCCAAGGGGCGGGTGGGGGTCTGGGGACTGGCTTAGGGTTAGTGTGGTTTGATTCTGGAGCTGCATCTGGAGTGAGAGGGGTGGGAGCAATCAGTCAATTTTGGAGTCCAGTTAGAGTAACTGGAGCATCTAAGTGGGCCACTTCCACAGTGCCCCTCCCTGCTGAGTGCACCAGCCACCTGCCTCCACTGTGTCCTGGCCCACCTGATCCACATTCGTCAGCTCTCCCTCCTCCAAGCCTTGCTGGGTTATGCCCCTATAAATGTCATCTTCTTTTCCTTTGACAGAACCGTAGAGGTGGTCAAATGATGTTGGTTCCATCTTCCCATCTGCAGTCTTTTTCTTGAAAGGCTGCCCCGGTCTCTCTGATCAGCTCATTTAAACAGGCAGCCGGAACTTCATTTCCCCCAGACGTTGTGTTGGAGCTGTGCCCAGAGTGGCCATGCTATACCCACGTGTATGAATGGAGAGTTCCGGGCCTTGAGATAGGGCGGAGGGAGAGACTGGGGGTACTTTGGGCCTCAGGCGGCCACCTTCCTCGCTGACTGTCCGGGCCACCATCCCCAGCCTCTGCCCTCATCTCTGCAGTGTGCACTGCCCTCCCGTCGCCTTCCTCTAGGAAGTTCCTCCTGACTCTCAGCTTTGATCTTTGCCAGAGTCCTGGACCAGGGCGTTGAAGTCTATGGCATCACAGAGCTGCCCTGCTGTCCCAAAGGAGTCAATCATCTTACGTTTCATGCAGCATCCAAGGAGAGTCAAGACATTTTACAGAAAAACTGAACAGGGGACTCATCACAGCTGGAGCAGTGTGAGGTCAGCAGGTGGGAAGAGAAGAGGAGAGGCCTCTGAATGTTCCAGTCTACCAGTTACTTTCTGTGTGCCCTTGGGCCAGTTGCGCTCCCCCATTCTGAGCCTCGGGGTCCCCATCTGTAAAATGGGCATACTAAATAAGTTTCACAGAGTTATTTTGAGGCTTCAAAGAGGTATTGAGTGTGAGTGTGCTTTGCAAGTCAAGGGAGCTGGAGGGAGGTCAATTACTCTCTTCTGTCGTTGCTTGCGGTGGTGGTGGTGGTGGTGGTGGCTTCTGGCCTGTAGGCTGGAGACCGGATAAGGGGTCTCCATGCTAGAGACCACAGCTCGGGGGTCCTTCCTGATGCAGATAAGAACCAGAGCTGTGACAGGCCCCTGGCTTCTGCACAATTCCCACGGGAATTGCAGGGGGAGGAGACGTCCCAGACCCAAGCTTATCTTCACTCCAGCGCTTCTGGGAAGTGAGGTCAAGTTCAATTGTCTGGATTGGTTTCCAGCGGAGGAGGGTGAAAGGCACCGATCCACAGTCTGTTAAGTCTCCGATCAAAGGAAGATCCTGAGAGGGCTCAGGAAGCGGGGCGCAGCTGAAGGAAGAGAATCCCTTCCTCGTCCCACCACCCATTTCAAGGCTAGTTCTGCTGGACTGGGGACCTGGAGACAGGCTGGAAATTTGAGAACAGAGAGTCTGGGTCTCTGGCTCTTCCTACACCATCCATTGCACTTGCTCTCTTTCTTTCTTTCTTTCTTTCTTTTTGAAAAGAAAGTTGTAGGCAGGAAAGAAGGCGAGTAGGCAGGCAGGTAGGAAGAAAGAGGAGGAAGAAGCATTTTATTTTATTGCATTTTATTTTTTTCATTTAGTTGATCACACTGGTTGTTCCCCACACACACGCCTCCCACCCCAGGCCTGGGCCTCAAACCCAGGGGTATGTGGCCCGCATCCTTCAGAGGCGACTGACTGAACTGCTGCCCATCAGGGCGTGCCTCCACTTGCCTTCTGAAAGCCCTTCCCCAAGGAGAGGGAAGATACAGCCTTGTCCTGAGGGGAACTCCAGTCTGAGGGGCAGACAGATTCTTGCCCTTGAGGCCCCCAACTTGGAGGAGAGGGATACGGCTTCTGGTCTGCAGCCTTCACTCTCCCAAGAGCAGAGGGGGCTCTGGATGGTGCAGAAAAACACCAGACACTGCTCTGCTATGCTCTCAAGGTGGGGTAATTGGGGGAGAATCCAAGGCCTTAGGGATCTCCTAGTTCAAGGGATTCTCCAATTAAATGAGAGTGCTTCAGACACAGTTGAAGAGCAGTTAGGTCAGCTGCTTCCAGAGGAGCACAGTCCACGTACATCCCAAGGACTCAGGTTTGTGTCCTGGACCCAGAAGGAACAACCGATGTGAACAACTAAGTAAAAATAAAATAAAATGCTTCTTCTGCCTCTCTCCCTGCCTGCCTGCTTGTCTTCATTCCTATCAGCACCTCTCCTTTAAAAACAAACAAATGCAAAAACAAAACCAGGAGTGTTTCACACACAGGACAAGAGTGTAAGAGTGTTCCCAGTTATGCACTCTAGACCAGGACTCTGCTTTCAGACGTGGAAGCCACTACACCTACAGTGAGGGAAACGGAGACCCAGAGCGTGTAGGACACATCAAGTCACTCAGCACGTCAGGTGCAAAGACGCAGAGACCAGACTCAGCACTTTCAGCACAAGGTAGAGCAAGGCCCTGGGTTGGGAGGCATTGTCCTAACTCCCTGTGTAACCTGGGCCCACCTGTGATGTGAGGGGACAGTCCTCTGCAGACTGGCCCTGCTCCGGCTTCCTGGGGAGTCCTGGGCTGCTTCCTTGTCCAGCCAGGGCCTGGAGCAGCCCACAGGGCACCCCGGGGAGAGGAGGCAGGTGAGGTGGGGGCACCTCCTGGAAGAGGCTTGACAAAGTGCTGAGTCGGCACTCAGAGCCACCTCCACTCTGTTCATTATTCATCCCGGTAAGAGGCTCTCCCTCCTCCTTCCCACCCAGACCCAGTCTTGAGATATGCCTCTCCCCCCCACCAGCCTCCCCCCTCAGCTGGAAACTCTTAAGCAAAAAGGTCGTCAAGATGATTAAATGCGAACAGATTTTCAGCTCTTTTTCCACTTTAATTAAAAATGGGCTCTGTTCAGAGGAAGTTGGAGACAGAGTAGTGCCTCCCCGAAGGCCCCTGGGTAGAAAAGTGGGGGGAAACCACTCAGAGATGTGTGAGGGTTGGCCCTTGGTGGACTGGGGTCAAGGGTCTGCCTGGAGCTGCCACAGGCCTCGGCTGCAGATGACAACAGGAACCTGGAGGCCTGTGGGCCGGGGGACAGAGCAAGAACCAAGGTAGGTAGGTGGACCAGTAGGTCTTCCCACTAAACTTGGAGGGAAGTGGGAGTAGACCTTCACTACTGGGGTACCCCGGGTCCCAGATAGGAGCAGGTCACTGTCTTCGAGAAGGGCTGGAATCGGACACAAAGAACTCAGGAGAGAAAATGGAACATGAGTAAGTAGTGCCCATCACAGCCTAGAAGCTGACCCAAGAGCATCCCAGTGCACCTAAGGTTGAAGGAGACTGAGATGACAAGCAGGAGGGCGGAGGTCGCATGTGGGGTGTAGGGAGCAGACAGCCGCAGATCCCACTTGGCAGGAGGACACAGATCCCAGCCAAGAGAAAAGAGAACTGGAAAGGACAGCAGCCGGCCAGGGCAGGGTGGGCAGGCCGTGGTGAGGGGGCTGAGATGACCCAGCGTATTTTGTTACAAAGTTGGGGAGATGCGGAGCAGGGAGAAGCCAGCGGGAGAAGGCCTCTCCTGGTCTGTGTCTCTCCCTTCTCATACCAGAGCGCAGGAGCTCAGTGAAGGGGAGGAGTGCAGAGGAAGGGATTTGGTTGAGACACCTGAGAACATCCGCAGGGGCAGGGCAGGCAGGCGTGGGGGCTGGGGGGGCGGGGGGGCTGGGGGGGCGGGGGGCTGGCACCAGCTGCTGCTGCAGGAACAACAAGAGCCCACGGCTGGCCCTTGGTCGCCCATCCCGTTTCCGGTCTGGCTCCAGCGCCTGGCAGGCCCTGCAGCAGAGCTTCCCGCGGATCGTGTGAGAGGACAGTTGCGTTTGAAGTTTCTCTCTGTGTTCCAGACACCTCTGCCTCCAGCATGGGAGGCTGCCTGGGCCCAAGACGGCCTCCCAGCACTTCCTCTACCTGGGCTGGGTGGTTCACCTGCCTCTGCGCCCTTCTTTTGGGGGCTGGGAGAGTGATCCTTTCCTGGAGAATTGCCTGCCCATGTCAGGGGGCAGCCTGAGAGCCCCACCCACTGCCCCCTCCCATCCACTTCAGGCAGCGGGGGACACCCCAGAGAGGGGCGTTCAGTCCACCCGCCCCCTCCTACCACACCACTGAAGTCAGGCGAGCAGGGGTGGAGAACATCACCAATTCAGCACTGCTCCACCGGGTCTGGGGTGGGACCTTGCTAGGTCAGGGAGGGGAGAACCTTCTGAGACAGGGGGCTTGAGCAAGGGCACAGGAGCATGAAAAGGAGAGTGATGTGTGGCAGTGCTGAGCAACCGGTTTGGGGGCAGCATAGGGGTTGGGGAGCAAATGACCTGAGTTGGAGCTGGTCAGGCAGGGGCCCTTTTCCTTGTTGGTGACCCTTCACTCTCGCCCTTTGAAATGCCCATCTTGTCTCCAGGGGCAGGCAGCAGACTCCATGCCCCAAACCTCCTGCTTCTCCTCACTCCTTTCTCACGCCTTCCAAGCCTGGCAGCTCAGGCCTCTGACTAGCTGCTCCCTATCGCCCTGGCCCTGCCACTGTCCACCTAGTGGGCAGCAGCCATGCCCACCTTGGGTGCAGCCTCCCTCACTCTCCCAGTTCTGTGACTGCCCTGAAGATTGCCACCCAGGCAACAGCCTGGCACCAGCTTCTCCAGGAAGGAAATGAGGCCAGGGGAGGAGAGGGGCGCTGGCTAGACGGAGGGGCAAGCTGACATCTGGATCCAGGACAGCCTGAGCCCCCCGCTTCTCAGAAACAGCTACCCACCCAAGCAGCCCTGGGGCTCTGGCTGTCCCTCCTCCCTTCTACTTTCAGAAAGATGGGGACTAGCAGTAGGGAGTAGCCTATTTTGACAGAGTCCAAATGGAGCATCATGGGGAGGGGGAGCCGACCGGAGGAATGCGTCTCTGCTGGCGGGCGCTGCCTTGCCCAGAACTCGCTTTTCCTCCCCAGTGTTAATTATCAAAATTAACCGAATACTATAAATAACCCAACTTGGAGACTTGAAGAGGCTCACTTCTAATTAATTCATTTCCAATCAAGACACTTCTATGCCCCCCTACCCTAGAATAGGAGGGATGGGAACCTCATCGTGCGGCTTTCAAATATTGAATCCAAAGTCCCTGAGATGGGAAAGCTGAGAGAGAGAGAAAGAGAGAGAGAAGGGGGAGCAGCACTCTACCCTCTTGGAAGGGGGGGGGCCTATAAATAGGCCCATCTTGGTGCATCTGATGGGCGACTCCTGTCCACGTTGGCTTTTGTTGGGATGAGGAGACAGAGGGTGGGGGTGGGGTGGTAGAGACTTCCATCTGCCGCCTCCTTTACTGGGCAATAAATTTAAAGCAAGACGGTGAGCACCGTCCAAGGCCTCCGTGTTGGCTGGAGCTGGGGAGACTGATCGATAGAAAAGGGGTGGGGGGGCGGAGAGAGAGGAAGAGAGAGAAGACCAAGCCTAGGGTAAGTACAGGGCCAGCAGAGGATGAGAGGGGAGAGGAGAGAGAAGGAGATGGGGGAAAAAGGCAGAGAAAGCAGGAAAAAGAGAAGGAGAAGGACAGGAACAAAAAGGAGTGATGGAGGAGAAAGGGAAAAGGGTAGATGTGCATACATCTGCTCACATGCACACACATGTGCACACATGCACATACATGATCTGTGCCGGAGACTCGGTGAGTGGTTCCAGGGCTGGCCTGCCTGATGTCCAGATCCTCTCCGGGCTGCTGGCAGCCTTTAAGAAGTCACGTGGCCTGTGTGTCCCTTCTCAGTGCCCTGACTGCCACCCCTGCTCTTAGGAGAAAGGACCCAGACCAGGAGCAAGTGGGCTTCCCCTGGGGTCTGCCCATTGTCTTTTGTGACCAAACGGCTATTGGATGTGGTCCCAGGGAGGGAAGGAGAGGAGGAGCGAGCAGAGGTGGAGTCTGAGCAGTGAGAGTAAAGGAGAAAGGAAAGAAGTAGCATAGACACAGAGAGAGAGGAGAAAGAGGGACAGACAGACAGGGAAGTGAGGAAGAGGAGACAGGCAGAGACCGAGAGACACAAAGAAAGAGAGGAGAGAGCTGGCTCTGGCTCCTTGGGTTTTGGTCCCTCAATGTCCAGATCACAGGCCAGCTGGAGCTGAGGCCTGGGGGGCCCGGAGCTGGGTGGGCTACCTGGGGCGCCATGCTGGTGAGCTAGTGATTTTCTTTCTTGGAACTCTGGTTTATCTGTTTGCAAACTGGCAGCAGCGCCCGCCCTTTCCTGCTCCTGAGGTTTCAGTGAAGATGACATGAGGTTAAATGTGTACAAAACTCTTCAGCAGGGGTCTGGCACAAAATGTGTACTCAGCACAAGAGGGTTGTCGGGGTCGCTAGCAGGACAGGAGCAGAAGCACTGGACCTGGCAGCCCTGCAGCGTCACCCTCCTGACCTCACCCCTTTCTGTGAGCTCCTCCAGATGGACTCACCCCCAAGGCACTGTGGCCCCTGCACTGTGCCCTCCACCAGGCAGGGATCCCTTGGGGTTTGCTTCCTCTGAGTGCCCCTTGTCAGCCGGAGAGTCCTGGAGGGTCCTGCAGTGGGGCAAGCTGCTGACCCCGAGGGAGTGGCCACCTGGGGAGCCCCTGGCCCGGGGGCTGATCTCCCCTCCCGCCTTCTGTCACCACTTGGCCCTCCTCCTCCAGTTCCTCACCCCTCAGCTCCAGCTGAGAGTAAGAGATGGACCAGGTGGGAAGAATGGCCCTTTCCATCCACATCCTGTCCCAGGGTCTCTCCTTTCAGCGCCGGAGGGGTGCTGGGAGGCAGCCCCCTGGCAATCTGATCTCCATCAGCCCCTTCTCTGCTTCTCTGGTTCTCATTACTGCAGCCCAGGCAGCTTCGGAAACGTGTAATTTCCCTCGCGGCTTTTCTCTCCTTCCTCTGCCTTTTGAGGTCCCTTTCCCATGCCAGTCCTCCTGGGAGGCCCCTCCTGCAGTGGACCAGCAAGCGGAGCAGAGAGTTGCCCCAGCTTTATGATGGGGGGTTCAATCTCTGCTCAACTCTGGTCTCAGGGGGGCAGCATGCTGCCTTTCTTCCCAAACAAAAATGAGCTCTTCTCTCTCACCCCTTCCTTCCCTTTGGCCGCCATCCCCTGTCGCCTTCCAGGATACAGACCCAGAGTCTGAGAGCGGGGTCTGCTGACTATTCCACTCAGTTCCAGCAGATGGGCCCTGTCTGGCTGACAGGGCCCAGCCTCATGCCTGGCACTGAGGACGGCAGGTAGCGATGAACCATGTGGCCAAGTAGACAATGAAGACATGGCAGCAGGCGTGTGGAAAGAACTCAGCAAAGCAAAAACTCTAGCCAATGAACCTCAATGGCCCCATTGATTTCTCAGTCTTATCATTCTACCGTGTTCCTCTTGGGGACCTTCTCACCACCACCCCGCCCCCTACTTCTCATTCACAATTCAGTAGAGGCAATTCACAATTCACACAGCACTGATACACAATTCAGCATCACCTCCTCCAGGAAGTCCTCCCTTTCTCTTCAGCCTGGAGGACCCATGGGGACCTCAGGCACCCTGCTTCTCTCCCTGCACCCAGCACACTGTGGCACAGTCAGGGATTGTATTCTCTGTCCATATCTCTGGAAACTAAGCCTCCTGGGGAGGGAAGCGATTATGTTTGCCATCTATCTGGGCCTCCTTGCCGAGCCCAGGCCTGTGAAGCAGGTTCATAGTAACTGGATGGATGAATGTGTGAGCCAAGAAAGGAAGGCACAGCCGAACCCACAGCAGGCAAAACAGCGGGCCTGCTTATGAACTTTATGGAGCTGTTAAAAACTATAATTAGGAGGCAAGGGGCAGTGCTGGGAGAGTAATAAGTAGAAAATAGTGGGATTGCAACTCTATGTAAATCCAATATGCCATGTGCTCAAGAACCAGAAGGGAGTAATTGTGTATGTTTGTTCCTTTTTAAAGAACCCTTCTTTAATGTCGGATGATTGTGTTTACAATTCACAAGTGACTCTTTAAGGACTTTCTGATGCTGCCAGGGCCAGGAAGGAATCCCCAGATGAACAGGAGAGATTGTGGACTGGGGGTTCCCCATTCTTCCCTTCTCATGTCTCTGGCTCCTCGCTGTTCCCTCCCCCTCCTCCAGGACTGGACAGTGGCTTGGCCAAGTCCAGATCTGCTGGAAGTGGGAGCGAGCACCCTGTTTGCAGAAGACAGCTGCACAGCCTAAACAGTCTTGATTAAATGTCTGAATGGACAGGCCTAGGCAGTGCCCAGATGGAGCATGGCAGACACTGTCCCTGCCCTCTGGTGCTTCCAGGATGATCCAGACACACAGATTAGGACAGACATGGGTGGGCAGCCAGGAATGAAAAACAGAATGTCAAAGCAGACTCTGTATGTGTTCGTATGCATATAAGGTGACACTCTTCTCTCTACCTGGTGAACTCCTATTCACCCTTCAAGGCCCAATTCATTTATCCAATCATTCATGTATTCATTTGTCGTGGACATCTGTTGCACACACAGTACCATGTTTTTTGGTTTTTTTTTTTGCCTTCTCTTCCCAACTCTTTTGTGGGGAGAAGCTTTCTTTCACCATATTTCACCCTACTGCCCATTCAGGGGAGGTGGTCATATGACCAAAGTCTGATGAATTGGTGTATACAACTAGATGTGCGATTGGTTCACGAATGGGCATGTCACTGAATTCACCCAATAAGAGTCAACTCTGGGTTTCCTTGAGGCCTAAGGGACAGAAGAGCTTTCTTTGTGCTGGGGGTACCACACGCTGGAATACTGTAAGCCTGCTCAGCAGCCCCAGAAGAGACTCAAGAATAAAACCTGTGCCGGCAGGGTTAGACTACGAGGTATTCAATGGCAATATCTACACCTGTACCTTGCTTTGCCCGGACCTTAACCTGAACCTACGCCAGGAAATGTCAGTAATGTCAAACCATAAGTTCTCTGTCTCTGTCTGTCTGTCTGTCTGTCTGTCTGTCTGTCTCTCTTTCTCTGCTTAAGCCAGTTTGAGATGACTTTCTGTCACTGAACTCAAGATTCCTGCCAAACGCATTTCTCTATCTAACACTCTCTTCTTTCACTTCCCCCTTTCTCTTCCCATGGCTCCTTCATTCTCTACTCCTTCTCATCTCTTTCTCCAGTTCTCCCATTTTTCTGCTGGGTTAGTCCTCCCGCTCCACGTCTGCACTGGGTAAATTTCTGTAAACAATTACATTTGTAATAAATTCAATTGTATTACATCCTTATTAGAAGCTTATAGCATTTGGGAAGAGGGATTTGGGCGGCTAAGAGGCTGATATCCTCTCTGACAGCTGAGTGCCTGGAAGTGAAATGCTCCTATTTTCAAATTAACTCGAGCTTCCCATATTTCATTATCTCCCCAAATTCCCCCCTGTTGAATCATCCCAAGTATCTCTCTTTCCTTCCTCTCTGCCTAAGCAACTTTCTTCTCCTCCAGCTGCAGGAGATATGCTGCTACAGCAGGAAAGATGCAGGCTATGCTGCCAGAGGGACTTCCCGTTGCTGGTACTTTTAAAGGATCCTTAGATAGATGGAGAAGAAGGTGAGTCTCCAGCAGAGGAACTGTAGTTAATGAGTGGGAGAAGGGGAAACTTGGGGGCCTGGGGCCCACAGAGCAGCAGGACCTGCAGTCCCTATCCAAGACTCTGGATAAGGAATGGAAGAAAACAGCTGCGCACATCTGGAAGACGCTTACCCAGCTCTATTAGCCTAGGCACCAGCCGGGGCGAGTATGACGTTTGATCTTGCCCTTGGTGCTGGGTGGGAGCCAATAAGATGGCAGGGACCTCTCTTGGAGACATCCCCTGCCACTCGCCCACCCATCTCTCCTCCAGATCTCCTCACAGCCTAAGCTGACTTCCAAGGCATAAATGAAATGCCAGAAAACCAAACAGTGACCCCCCACCCCCATCCCCACAACAGTGGAGCCAAAGCCAATTCCCCATGGGTGGGGGTGGGGTGCTGGAGCCTCCTGCTCGCCTTCACCCCGCCCCATCCCTTTCTTGTCTGTCCTAGGCCCTAGGAGAGAGGCTGAGCGCCAGACCACAGTCACGCCTCATTTTGGTTCTTTTTGCAAGGGCAGGTAATTGAGATTGGGATTTCTTTTTTTTTAAGGGAGGCAGGGAGTAAACTCTGAAGACCTATTGGGAAGAGGAACTATTCGAGAAGGACAAGGAAAAGCAGCAAGCTGCTATTAAGTATTGCAGGGAAAGCAAAGCTAATGACATTAAATGAGTGCCTGCTACAAGTACACATACAGAGGTGAATGATGTCCCACTGTGGGAGGTAGATATCCAAGCAGCTATAAGCAGGGTGACAAGGACAGTACGGTCACCATGGAATGCATGGAAGGCATTAATTCTTCTAGGAGAAGAACTGGAGGGCTTCCTGAAGGTGGTGACCCTTGAGCTCAGCGAGGAAGAGTGAATAGGAGCAAACCAGAAAGGAAAGGAAGGAACCAGGCAATGAAGCAGCATGACCAAAGACATGGGGTGTTTAGGGAGAGCTAATGTAACCCCTGAACTGAAGCATTGGGTGTGAGGGCCTGTGTGTGGTGTGGTGGGCAGAGGTAATGTTAGAAGAGTTTGTAGTTACCAACCCTTCTCGTTTTTACAACACTTGACAATCTGCAAGGTGGTTTTCAAAGTCAGAAGCTCATCTGACTCAGCCGGTGGTTTTCGGTGCCCAGGATAGGATTGAGGAGTCTGAGACTCAGAGAAAACAAGTGACTGATCCCAAGTCACACTGCTGCAGCCAGAGCAGCAACTGAACTGAGAACGCTCCGTGCAGAGTGTCTGCCCTGGTGGGGCCTGTGGACTGTGGCAAGCTGGGGGTGTTGGGGTGGGGTGGGGTGGGGTGGGGCCTCAGCCCAGACCCAGGAATGAAGAAGCAGTGGGGTAATCAGAAGAGGGTAGCTCCGTTAGGTTTCTTGGAAGAGGGGGTATGAGTTTGGTTAAGATGCAAGAGGTGAGGAGGGTGGGGAAGAGTGGGTGTGAAAGGGAGTGAGACAGGGAGAGCTCACCTGGCCCCCTGGAGGTGCCAGAACTGGACTGAATCGAGTCAACACGGGACCAGCTGGTTGATAGGGAGAGGAGGCCCAGAGAGACCCTGCAGGCAACGGCTTCCCTTGGGAGACAGTCCTGAGCAGTGCTTAAGGGTGGGCTTTGGAGAAGAAGGGGCTGGGTTCAAATCCCAGAGTAACCACGTTCCAGCTCCCACCACCTCAGAAGCCAAAGAATGACACAGGCCGATGCTTAACACAGCCCCTAGGACATGACCTGCAGGTCCATTATGGGTTGTCCTATGAGAAGATAAGGACAGAGCGGAACTTTCGACAAAATAAATATGTATTGAATAATGACTATGTGCTAGGAGTGGTATAGGAAACTTTCCAGAGTCACTGAGTAATGACTCTCTGAGTTACGTCTCTCTGGGGTAACTGAGACCCTCGGGGAGGATTGAATGTTTTTCACAAGAATCCCAGGTGATTGTTAAGCTCAGACAAGTCTGGGAAACAGTCACAGGTATGAAAAGCCAAAGAAGGCTGGTTCCAACAGTAAGGGGGTGGTACTGATGGAATGGAGGGACCCGACACTTAAGTGTGAGGAAGGCAGCTGCTGGAATGGGCCAAGCTAGAGGATCAGGGATTGTTGGGGTATATTCATTATCGATTGTTGCATAATGAATTACCCTAAAACTTAGAAGCCTAAGTTTTAAAATTGAAATTGCAGACAATTCCAGCCATTTATTATCTCACCTAATTTCTGTGGGTTAGGAGTTAGGCAGCAGCTTAGCTGGGTAGTTCTGATTAGAGGTCTCTGAAGAGGTTACAGTCAGATTACACCTGGGGCTGCAGTCATCTGATGGCTCACCCAGAGCTGCAGAATCCACTTCTGAGATGGCATTCTCTTCTGATGCCACAGATCCTCAGCCTGAGGGCCTCTCCAAAGGGTTATTTGAGTCTCCTCCCAAATGACAAGCAGATGGTTCTACCACACCTTATCCCTTCCAGCAAGTGATCTGGGAGACAAAGGAGGAAGACATTCGTCTTTTATGATCTGACCTTGGAAGTCACACTGTCATTTTTTTTTTTTTTTAAGCCAAAGTACAAACGGGAATGAATTTGAGTAGGCAGGCAGGCAGAAAGAAGAGGAGGAAATATTTTATTTGATTTTGATTTAGTTTTTCGCATTGATTGTTCCTTCCCACCCAGGACACAAAATGGGTCCTTGGGATATACGTGGACTGTACCTCTCCGGAGGCGGATGACTTAACCACTACTCCACCAGGGCATGCTTACACTTTATCATTTTTGCAATATGTTATCAATTACAGACCTTGGCGCTATTCAGTGTGGGAGGGGACTCAGATATGGAAATTAGAAGGTGAGGTTCATAGAGATCATGTTGGAAGCTGGCTACCACAAGAGATCGGATCGCCTCCATTTTACAGATGGAGAAAACTGAGGTTCATTCAGTCATCCAAGCTGAGTTACTCCAGTCGCCCAAAATAGGGGCTTGAACTGATTTCCCATGTGAGCCCAATAACTTTCCATCACTCCTGAGCACTTGGGAGATGAAACCGCTGGTGGTGAGTCCTAGCTCTGCGTGCCCCCAGCTGGGAGGTGGGCAGGGGTGACTATCAGGCCTCCCAGGCCTACAAAATAAATATAATCACATGTTTGCCTCAGCAGAAAGCAAGCTCCAGGCTGGCGGGGGAGGGAGGGGCTCTCTTCATCTAAACATTGTTTCTGCCTTGATGGGCTGTGTTTTCCATTTAAAACCACACTCGGGATGCCTGGGAAAACACGCTTGATCCGGTGCATTTTTCGGAAATTCAACCTGTTGGGTTTCTTGTCCCTTTCCTGGTGCCCCCAAGACTGGGCTTATTCCACCCTCCTATAGCCTTAGTGGCTCACTCACAGGGTGGTCTCAGACCCCTGTCTCACCCTCTCTGAGCCCCCAGGAGCTGGGGCGACTGCCAAGTCTCTCTTGGTGTAGGCCCAATATCAGTCTTTGGATCTTGATGTCAGTAGACTTCAGGGAAGAGCTGCCTTAGGGCAGAGAGACCTCTGCTTTCAAAAGAACTGTATGTCTCCCACAACAGACTGGGGTTCCTTAAGGGACAGGGCTTGTGTCTCCAGTAAGTGGTAACCCCCAGAATGAGTCCACACCTCCTTCCTCAGCTGAGACTGTGGAGGAGGAGGGAGACGGTCAATGGCTGACAGCTGGTGCGGAATGGGAGATGATGACGCCCTCCCATTCCTTCTGTGGCTTTCCTCCATAGCCCACTCCCCAGTACTGCTTCTCCCAGTTAGGGGGCCCAGTTCAGGGGAGAAAATGGTTGGTAAGGAAATATAATGAGGAAGACCAGAGAGTGGCCAAGGGACAGGTCTCAGAAGGGCCTAGTGTCTCTGCCCTGCCCCCTCTCGGACACTTGCCATCCCCTGTGTGTGTGTTGACAGCCCTCCTGCCCAGAACCCCAGTTAGGTGACTTCACAGAACAAACACTACAAGAGAGAAGGGCCCTCGGGCTCATTGTGCAAATGGAGAAACTGAGGCTCAGAGAAAGAACAAAACTTGCTTCAGGGTGCCCACTGAGTTAATTACAGAGGCAAGCAGACTCTGGGCAGAGCCAGCAGTGGCCACCACCAGGGTCAGAGTTCACTGCCTTCCTTCAGGAAGCCCAACCAGAGAGAGAGAGGCAGTCAAAGGGGCCTCCTTTCTCTCTCTGATGCACAAGGAGCATCAGAGACCTCAGGGAGTCTCCTAGGTGGTGGGAGTTTCTGTGGCAGAAGCCTGAAGAAGTTGAAGTTCCTGGGGGAGGGGACGGGGGAACCTGGTCCTTGGGCTTTAGGCAGGGGGCACCGATCCTTGAGGGGCAGTTTTTCCATCTGGAAAATGGGCGTTTGTTTCTCCATCCTGGCCTGACAGCTAACTAGATCAGAGACGTTCCCTCTGGGCTCTGGGCTCTGAGCACCGAGGACATGAACTTGGCCTCTTCTTTGCTGATCCCTGGCCCCCAGTTTCCTCTGTGGTGGTGGAGGGGAGGAGAGAGAAATAAATCCTGTGGCAGGACTAGGTCACTGGGGTCACTTTAGAGCTCAAATTGCAGGGAGGAATGGATGGAAGGACTAGTTGGAAGGACTTCCTGGTCCAGGAGGCAGCAGCCCTGAAGGGTGTGGCCACCCCCATCTGGGAGGGTGTCTGCGCCTCTCCTCCTCCTCCCTGGGCGTGGAGGGTGCTGGGCTGCCCATGCCTCCCCACCAACTTCAGGAAAGCCCATAAGCAGCCATCCCAGTCTAAAGCTGTGAGACCCTGAGCAGGGAGGGAGCACCCCGTGACCGCTCCTCCAGCACAGCGCTGGCCCGGCTTCCTGCTGGGGGAGGTGGTAAGGTAAGGTGAGGAAGGAGGGGGACTGTGACTATGTGGTCGTGAAAGAGGGCCCGCTGTCTGCGGTGGGGGAAGAGTATGGAGAAGAAAAACATTTCCCCAAAAGAAAAAAGAAAGATACTCCACCCAGAAAAGGTGGTGGCAAAGCGTGTCCTTTGAGTCCCTCATTTAACCCTCAGAATGCTAGGGGAGACCCAGCCACCCTTGAAAAACAATAGCCAATGCAGGGGAGACTAGGGGACAGGACTCTGGGGGAGGGCAGATTTTTGAAGAAATAAGGATACATCAGGTATTTGGATTAGGACCCCAAGCTTTATGGCCTCACGTAGCTTCATGGACAAGTGTGGGAGCCCAGCAAGGTAGCACTCGAGCTTGCAGAGTGAGTGAGGAGGCACAGTGAGTAGGGGGCTCTGAAATGGGACTGCCCAGATGAAGGAAACACCATGAGGCATGGCCTTGTGGCTCAGGTGACTGAGACAGCCAAGGTATGGACCATGCAAAACCCAAAGATGTGGGCTCAAGACCCAGGTCCCAAGGAAAACACAAAATAAAAAAACTAAATAAAAAAAAAGTTTCTTCCTTCTCTCCCTCTCTTTTTATCTTCTTCTTTAAAAAAAAAAGTGTACCCCCATGGAGTAGTGGTTGGGTGCAGTCAACATACATCCCAGTGTTCCAGGTTTGCATTCCAGGAACAACCAGTATGAACAACTAAATAAAATACTTCATCCAAAAACAAAAAAACAAAAAAAATCAGGTGGTCTAAAGGGTTGGAAGACAATAAAATAGACTGATGTGATAGAGAATTCTTGGAGAGAGAGCAACACATAATCAGGGAGGGCCTCTTGGAGGAGGTGACATTGAGCTGACACCTAAGGGCCAGGATGGAGCCAGCTATGCAGAACTGGGGGGAAGGGGAGAAGTATTCTGGGCAGAAGGAACACCCAATACAAAGGCCCTGAATGACGTATTTCGAACCAGATCAAAAAGGACAACTTGAGTGGAATGAGACTGGCTGGGGCTGGGGGTCAGAGAGGCAGCTGGGACTAGGTCAGATAGGATCTTGTACAATAAGACAAGGAGGTTGAGTTTTCTACTAAAGTGATAGAAAGTCATGAGAGGATTTGGTAGGCAAGTGATGAGATCTGATTTATGTCTGTAAAAGATCTGGCTGCCATGTGGAAAATGGATTATAGGTGCCAGAGTGGAGGCCACCAGGGGAGGCCAGTATCCGGCCAACAGCCACGGGCGGCAACAGAGACAGAGAGAAGAGCCTGATTCTGAGCTTGGTTTAGAATTAGATGCAGCAGGCTTTGCTGACAACTGGGTGTGGCTGAGGGTCACAGGGATGAGTGGAGACGACACCTAGGCTTTTGGCCAGAGCAGCCACAAGGCTGGTGGTGCCTCTCCATAAACTGCATTCATGCATCTGCTGCTGCAAGATCTCCCTCTGTGGAAGCTGCAGGACAGTTGCTTATTCATGGATTCCTGCAGGAGGTATTGACTGAGCCCCAGCCAGCCCCCTCCCGGTCCCTGCCCTGGCCAGCTCCTGCTCTGTTCTGGCAGACTGGACAGCCTCTCTGCCCAGATGTGCATGAGGAGGTTGAACACCTCTGCATGGTGACATGCTCTGGAGTAGGATGGTGGGTGTGTCTCTGTCCAGGGAGTGGAGTCCCCACCAACCCCTGGACAGCAGGTACCAGTGGACTATATTTGTCATTGTGGTATATAATTAGTGACAAGTAATACTCAGAGGGATCTTGACTGGACTAACGTTGTCAGAGGAAGGTCCCCAGGAATGCCTATGCTTGGGGGTGATTGTCTTCTAATAAAGGTTCTGAAAGGGAGTGGCTCAGTCTGATTACTGAATCAGACTTAATCAAGGTCTCACAGCAATTTCTCAAAGCCCCAGTTCTCTTGCCTTGTTTCAGTACTAAGCTATGTATCTCTGCTCTGAGCCACCAGCCTTCTCTCTCACAATTCTCTGTTCTCTCTGAGCCAGACTCTCACTTGCTTCCAAGCTTTGATGCAAAACTTTGCTCCTGACCCCATATTCTTCCCGTTTTCCAACAGCATCCCATCTTCCCCTCCTCTAGGAAGTCATTCCTCATTCCTCACACCTGTCTGGAGATCCCCTGTGACCTTCCCTGGGCCCTACCCTGACCCTGGCTGCCTTTGGATGGCCCTTGGTGGCCAGGGTGCTGCAGGAAGCATCAGATGGCAGGTCCCCGCCCCCACCCATAGCCCCGGTCTGTCAGCATGATGGATGCCGAACAGCGGTCCCTTGGAACGAATCCTGGATCTAAAAGCCTCATGCAGCCATCCTGGGCTGAAGGCGGGGGAGGGACATGGGGGTCCCCCAGAGCCCGGCTCCTTGCCATGAATCAGGGCGGCCGGCAGAGCCAATTAGCTCAGACAAGAGCCCAGCGATGAATCACAAGCCCATTAGTTAGGCCAGCTCACCCCCACCCCCACCCAAGTGTGATCCTGGTGCGAGGGGGTGTCCTTCCTCCCTGGGGATGGCCTGCTCCTTCCCAGAGCCCATTCCCCCTAGACTGCTGAGAAGACCCCCACAATGTGGAAGCTATGGTGGGCAGTGCACACTCAGGTCATTTGCATGTCATTACCTGGAATGAGGGCCTTGGACAGATCCAGACACGGCCCACTCCTCTCCCCTTCATCCTCCAGCCCCCTCCTCTCCATCTCCCACCCCCAGGGTAGTTCAGCTGAGAAATGACCACGCAGGTCACCCCTTAAGATCGCCAATACTCCATTCCTGGGTGGGGGTAGGCCTGAGTTGTCCAGTCAGTGTTGGGGTTGCTGGACCTGGTATCAGGGATCACCCACACCAACCCCTGTCATTCAAACCTTCTCCTCCTTCAAGAAAGGAAGGAGAAGAGGCCCACAGAGGTGAGAGGCTGCCAGGGTCCTGGCTCAGGCAGGCAGGCACAGCCACGCCTGGTCGGCATCCTGCCTCCCTGAACCCTCAGGGGGCTTGTGAAGTGCCAGAGCTGGCCTCTGGTAACTGGCCAGTGGTTGGGCACTGGCAGAAGAGGGAGGGAGTGTCCTCTGTCCGGATCAGAGGTGGAGAGTTGGAGGTGCTGGAAGGGGTCAGGAGGAGATGGTGGGAGAAGGGCGGAGTTGCATTTGATCCTGGTTTCATAGACGGGATTACTCAAATTTGGAGAGATTATGGGACTGGCCCAAGACCCAGAGCAAGAACATGGAACCCAGATGTGACTTAAGCAGATAACCTGAGCCATACAACTTTGACTCTATCTTGACTTGGCCTCATTTATCCAGCTGCCTAGTCGACATCACCAACCAGCTGTCCTGCAGGGGCTTCTAACTCAGTAAGTTGAAACCTGACTTTGTTATCCCTCTCTTCCCGATCCACTCTTCTCTCCTTCATAAAGGTGCCTTTAGTTACTGGCTGCCCAAGCCAGCTACAAGGGGATATATCCCTCCCACTTCCCTTTCTTCTTCCAAATCCTATCTTGCAGATGTGAACTCTGGTCGTTTCCATCTATGAATTGAGCCCCTCTTTGGGGCCCAACTCCCTAGCTGTGTGGCAATGGTGTGGCGGAAGACAGGGGCCTCTCTTACCTGTACTATTGCAAAATTCTTCCAGGGGTTCTCCAGAGCCCCACTACTTCTTCCATATTGCTGCCAGAGTTTGCTTCCCAGAACATGATCTGACTTTTCACTGACTACCTAAAAATGGTGGCTTCCCATCACTTTTGAGACAAAGCATTATAGGGCCTCCACAAGTGACCCCGCATGCCCCTCTAAACCCACCTCTGACTACTTCCCTCCCAACGCCCAGCGAACTGCTGGCCACATAGGATTGCTCACTTGCCCAGTATGTGCCACGACTTTCCATTCTTTGATGGCCTTGACTCCTGCTGTGCCTCTGCCAGGAGGAATAGCCTGCTCCCCATCTCTACCTGGCAAACGTGTACTTCTCCTTCCAAGACCAGTTAAATAAAGCTACCCCTTGGAAGCCAGGCAGGATGCATCACTCCCTCCTCTGTGCTCCCACAGCACTTTGCTAGCTTAGCAAACTGCTAGCTTAGCACTTCCATACCCGGCGGTGCAGTCAGGGGGTGTCTGTCCACCCGCTCTGCTTAAGAGGCAGGGGCTGTGACTTCTTCAACTCTGCTTCCCTTGTAGGGTCTGGCACGTTAGAGATGTTCAATGAAGTTGATAGATGGGTGGATGCCTTCTCCTTCCTCTCTCCCTGTTCTTCAATGCCCTGTTCTTCAGCCTCCTCTCCAGTTGAAATCCTCAGAGAAGTCTGGCTGGAAGGCCAGCCTGGGAGTTGGTCATAGACTATATGGCCTCTGGAACTGCACGTAGCTGAGCTGGACAACCACAGGGATCAGAAAACAAGTGTGAGTCAGAGAATCTGAATTCTGAACACAAGTATGAGGGTTTGCACAAGTCCCTTCTCATCTGCGAACCTGTGTCCTCATGTCTTGGGGAGGGGCTGGGTGGAAGGCAGAGGACAATTCTGAAGTCCCTTCCAGCTCTGAAGTTATATGAATGTATTGCCTTATGATTTGCTGGCCTGCTGGCACAGGATATGACTGAGAAGAAAGAGCTGTATCGTGGGGGTGGGCTATCCAGAGATGACAAGCGCTGTCCCTAGAGGTGGCTCCTAGGAGGATGAGGGACCAGTTGGAAAGGAGGTCAGGGGGGCGCACACTGAGAGGGTAGCTCTTGTGATTCAGTTAATGGTGAAAATCAATGGTCTGGCCCGAGGTAGCAGACAGGGAAAAGCCTGGTGGGTGGAGACTCCCGGGGAATGAATGGGATGGGCGTGGCATTCTCTCTGTGTCCTCTGCAGGACGGGTCCAGGGGTTGAGAGAGAGTAGAATACTTTAGGGGCTGGAGTTCAGAGGAGAAATGCAAGGGTACTAGCTGCTATTCAGATTTTGGGGGGAAGGACTCTACTTACCATATGCAAATTAAGATAACCTCATTGTAGTACATTTAAATGGGCCTCCCTCTCCACCATCCCCCCAAATCCAAACCTGGGTTCTAGTCCTGATTCGAGGTTGTATAACCCAGACCACACATCTCTGTTTGCCTGGGAGTCTTTGTTTCTGTAAAATAATGGGGTGCTCTGACTGTCTCCAAGGATCTGGGGTCTGACATACTATTTGGAGCCACCCCGATCTGTTCACCACCTTCTACCTCTCTACCCAGGTCTACTGCCAGGTCCCAGGTTCCTTCCAGGCCTGGTTGGCTTTTCTGGGCCCCTCCAAAGCAGCCCCAGTCCCCCCCACACCCCCGAATCCCTACTTCCGGGTGGGCCTTTCAGCCTCTCCAAGAACCTGGCTTTGAATTAGTCACCGGGCAGAGCCAGTGGTAGAATCAGGCTGGTGGGAGACAGGCTGTCACAGGCTAGTCCTGGCCCCCCACCTTTTTCCCCTCATCTCCCAGCTGCTGTCACACAATCCTCTGACTCTACACCGAGGAGAGGAACAATTTTTGGGTGTCCTGTGAGAGGGGTAGTAGCCAGGGAGCGGGGCAGGAGGGTTAGGGAACTGGAAGGAATCTGTCCTTTCATGACAGCCTCCAGCCTCTGAGATGAAATTCTCCATTTGGCAGAAAGGAGGTGCCAGTGTTGACCCTGAACCTGGAAGGAGCTGCTCCCTCAGCAGTGAGCCCCCTGGGCCCAATCCCTTTGATCACCCCTCGCCTGCTCCCTTAGAGCCTGTTAACATCCTTTACAGGGCTAGGGAGGCAGCCAAAACTCTCGTCTGCAGCCCGAGGCGGCTGCCTTTGTACTTCTCCCCATGCCCGGCGCCTGTGATGGGGACCAGCCTGCCCCCCTCCACAGGACCGTATGTGAGTGTTGGTTAGGCGATCTGATAGAGAAGCAGTCTGAGCTCACAGGGGGCTCCCAGTCTGATGGGCGGGATGCAGATGGGATGTGGGATGTACTCTGCTGACAGAGTGAAGAAACATGGTCCAGCTGACAGAGCTGAGTGAGGGCCTCCTGCGGGCTTCCTGAAGGAGGGAGCAAAGAGAGAACAGAGAAGTAAGTCCATGGAAAAGGGGGAAGCGTCCAGGGTGAGACTGGGAGATGGGAGAGGGCTATGCAGGGCAGCTCTAGGGTTTGTCCATCTGAAGCAGGAAGCCCAGGCTAAGTGTGGAAGGGCAGGCAGTGGGACAGGGAGATGCACTGCAAATCCGAGATGGCCATGCTCAGTGAAGTATCTGTACCAATGGGCCTGACACCTGCCTCCTGCTCTGTGAGAATCAGCGGAGACCCTGTCTGTAAAGACCCTGGCTGGAGATCACACTCCCACCGCCTCGCTTGTTTCCGGCCCTCCCTTCATCCCCCACCAGTTCCCAGCCCTGAGGGACTAGCCCCCTCCCCGTTTCTCAGCATCTGGCCTCATCTGGAAACATCTGAGGTCCCAGTTAAGGCTCTGAAGGAAGAGCCCAGAGAGGCGGGGGCAGCAGCCGGATGGAAGGAGCACAGCACATCTTCCCGACCCCCACTCCCCCAGGCCTCATTCAGCATAGATTCGCCCTTCATCTCCTGTTCCCTAACTCTCCACCGCCCTCCACACACCTGTTTTTCCTCTCAACTCCTCAGGCCCCTCAGGCTCCTGGTAGAGGCCTCTGCTTTGCTTCCTTCGGCTTTTCTCTTGGTGGCTGCCCGGGGATGGATTCTCCAGTTTTGTTT
The DNA here is from genome assembly GCA_004363575.1 of Solenodon paradoxus. NCBI lineage: Eukaryota > Metazoa > Chordata > Mammalia > Eulipotyphla > Solenodontidae > Solenodon > Solenodon paradoxus. Next base: position 37,530 of record RJWH01002805.1, read on the forward strand.
CCAAAATTCTGGCCAATTTTGTCTTCTACTCTATAACATATTCAGATTGTTCTAGATGAAAATCTTTTGTGTCCAGGTTAAATTTAAAAAATTTTCCCTGAATGTCTTTGAATGAGAAGTGTGTATACAAGCAGGAGGAAGCGTCTCAAAAACAGACAAACACACAAACAAACCAGCATGTGCAAGGGACCGGGGTACAGAATTTTTGATGTGATTGCAATGAGATTCGGGAGATGGAGTCTAAAGTAACTGAGAAGCAGAAAATAAACAAAAATGACCGAGGGCTTTTCCCCACCATTCTAAGATGATTTTATCCTGAAGCAAATAGGGAGCCATGGAAGGTTGTTGAAGAAGGAAGTGACCAAATCAGATTTTATGTTAGGAAGTAAACCTGTCTTCTGAGTTAGTTTGAAAGAGAAAGGAGAGATGGGGAGGGAATCACATTCAAAGGGAGCCTGTGGGCACAGGGAAGATTTTTCAATGCTCCCAGATGTGAACCCAGAGAAGACCTCCAAGTCAGAGGGGGCTTCAGAGTCTCAGGCAGTCAGAGGACAAAAACCAAATAACCATTGTGCACTTGTGGAAACTGAGGCCCAGAGGTCACACAGAGCAACGAGGGAGGCAGCACCAGATCCCAGGCTTTCTGACTCGGCCCAATGTTTGCTCTAAGGTCCCCCAGCCGCTATGACAGGCGTGCGAATTTGCAGTTTGTACACACAGACATATGCAGAACTGGAAGTCTATCTCGTGGACTCCTTGGAAGGATGGTGACGAGAGACCCAGCTCTTGTCCAGTTTTTCTGAAGATCTGGTTGCTGCCTGGCCCACCTGGGGAGGCGGAGGGGTGCTGTAGCCCATGACCTGGAGCTGCAGAGTGGTGAGGGATGGGACAAAAGTGGGGAGATGGAAGGTATTACTGCCCCCCAGTCCAGCCTGGCCAAATCTGAGCTGTCCTTGGTGCCCAGAATCTGGCCCTTGGCAGTATGACAGACTAAAAATAAACTAGGCATCACCACACTCATCTCAGAACTAAGTCTTTCTACTAGATTTGCAATACCCCATTGGCTCACAGCACCTTCCTCACATCGCACGGGCCATCCATGAGGGTGAAACAACAAAAGATCACCTGACTTAATATCAAATCATGTATTGATTCTTGAAAAGAGAAAGAGAGGAAGTCAGCCACAGTCTTGGCTGCCCGTTGAGTTATGTCATCAAGAATCTTCTTGGATCAGAGATGCCATTCAATATGCAGCACTTAGCATCTTCTGTGTTGGATGAGTGTTCCTGTAGGGCTCCCTGTGACTGCAAGCTCACTGAGGACAGAGGCCTTGGTGTGGTCGAGTCTGGCGAACTGGAGGTCACTGCGCCTCTTGATTCAACCTCCGAAGTGCTCTCTGCCTCTGTCTTGGCGCCTCCGCTGCACACCACAGTCTTCCTATCACCGATCACATCTTCTGACTTGGCTTAAATGCCTGTAGCTCCAGCAATAATTCCCAAAGTGTGCCCCCGGGGCACGTGAGTCCTGAGAGATGCTCCGGAAGAAATGGTTTGGGGTCTAATAAGTTTGGAAAAGGTGCTTTACTGATGCTCCTCAGGGTTGAAAATGCACAATGCATGTGAACACAATAAAGGCCCTGAGAAGTCCTGCAAGTCAGCATGACCAGGTCAGCATGTGTGACCCATGCTAATGGAGTCTGGCACGCACGTTTTTTGGGCTTTTTTTTTTTGCAAGAAGTACCTATAAACAAGCCAAAGCAGTTCCATGACACGTGCTTTGGGAAGCAGTGACCCAAATGGAAAAGCCCGAAGTCCATGCATGGAGGGCGGCTGTGGCATGACACATCCCTGAGGGAACATGGGTCTGTGGGTACCCCAGCGTGCAGCACTGGCCTAGGGTGTCAAATGGGAGGGGTAGGCATGGGCAAATACGACAGAGGCTGTGGGTCAGGAGATGGATTCCTTCAACAATTCTTCTTCTGGGTTGTTTGCTTACTGACAGCCTGGGAATAGGTGTGTGTTTCTGGACCTGGCATGGGACCCAGCAGTCCCCCACTTGGCATCACTGAGATGATATGCAATGAAGAGATTCCCCCCTAAAACAAGATCCGGTTTGTCGAGTAGATCAACGTGGAGGCCCCTGTCCTGATGGACAGGCCACAGCAGGAGTCTTCCATGGCAGAAAGAGCACAGGCTTTGGAGGCAGAATCCCAGGTCCCTATCCTGATCCATTGTTTACTGGCAACTGGAGCACCACAGCTAAGTCACTCTGCCTCTGTGAGCCTTTTCCTCTAGTGCAGCACAGTGAAGTGACCGCTGCTTTCAGGGTTGTTGGCTAAGTCAGGATTCAAGCTGAGATCCTTCAGCCTCCAAGCCACTTGAGTTCATTGTTCTGTGATGTCTGTCTCATCAGTTTCAAAGTAGAAGCTAAACCAATTTGTTGGTTAAGTCTCACCATTCATTCACGTGTTCATTCGATCTAAATATTTCCCAGCAGCTACACTGTGCTGGAAAAAGGGGAGTCGGGGGAGGTGAGCTGCACAGAGCTCACTGTCTGGTGGGGACTGAACCATTCATTCATTCATTCACTCACTTCCCACTGGGCATTGTGGGCCAAGCACCGTGCTGGGCTCCGGACGTGCGTACTGTGTGTACAAAGCACTTCCACCATCATCTTTCTGTTGGTTCTTAGAGCCATCTGGTAAGAGAGGAAGTACAGAGATCACTACCCCGTTTATAGACAGGGAACTAGAGGTTCAGGAGGTGGCAACTGAGTTGGGACCCAAGTCTCTCTTTCATCTGCTAGAATTCACCAGAAGCCTGCTCTGGGTCCCATGCTGCGTTCGCAGTGTGGTGGGGATGTTGTCTGAATGCATGAAGCTGACAGCCTCTGTGTGTCTGTCTTATGTTGTGGTCCCTCTCTGAGCACCTGGTTGTCCCCTCACCAAGCCTCCAGCCACGGAGCAGCCACACAGCAGGGCACACATGAACTGATTCACTGAATTCCAGCTCTGCAGCCTGATCTCTTTGTAGCTCAGGGAATCTTGCACTTGACGTTCCACACCTCACAGACCCAGGACCTCCCTCGAGGGGGCCAATGCTCAGGGAAGACCAGGATGGTTCCGTACCCCCCCACCACAGCAGCATGGGAGTCGAAGGCATGGTCGACCCTGTGACGCTAGCCACTAGTCATGTGGGTGCTCACTGGGAGTCACCCTGAGGCTGTGGGGATGAGCAGGGAGAAAAGCATCTTCAGTGGGGCCCCAGTGAGAGTGGGAGAGGAGCAAAGAGCAGTGCGGGAAAAGATGAGACCACCATCCCTTTATTGGAGACCTGGGAATGAGTGGCAAGACAGGATCCTGGAGGGGAGCACTGAATTCTTGGGGTGATGGGGGGACAACATCAGCAACACCCAATGGCCATCAGCTTAAATGAGCACATCCTGGCTGGACCAGAGAACTGAACTCTCCCTCCTATTCTTCCCTCCTCTCCTTTTTTCTTTCTTTCCTTTCCTTCCTTTTCCTTCCTTCCTTCCTTCCTCTCTCCCTCCCTCCCTTCCTTCCTTTCTTCCTTTCTTTTTTTTAAAGGAAAGGTACAGACAGGAATGAAGGTGGACAGGCAGGAAAAGAGAGGAGGAGGAAGCATTTCATTTATTTTATTTAGTTGTACACTGTGGTTGCTCTCCCAGCCCGGGATATGAACCTGGGTCCTTGGGATGTGTGTGGCCTGCACTTCGGCAGGAGGCAGTTCACCAAACCACTACTCCACCAGGGTGCATTTCCTTTCCCTTTCCCCCTCCCTCCTCTTCCTTCTTTCCTTCCTCCTCCCTCTCCTCATCTCCTCCTCCAGGAAGGCTTCTCAGATCTCCTCCCTGCCCCCACCAAGGTGTTTCCCGTGTGTCTGCCCAGCTCCTGAGCCCACACCCTCCACCTCTCTGTATCCTGGGTGTATTCTTGCTCCTCTATCAAATAGGGACTCCAGAAGGTGAGCCAACACCCAGGGAACCACAGAGGTTTCTGGAAAGCACCCCCTCTGCACATATAGACTACAATCTCCTCTGCACCTCATTCCAGTTGGGGTCTCCTGTGTCCTGGGCCGGCGTCACTTTGAGAGACCCTCTCTCCTCACTGCCACCAGCGCCTGACTGTTCACTGGTGTTTACGACCTCTCTCCTGCACTCCTGGCACATGCCTTGCCCTGGATCCTGTCTTCTCTGTCATCCCCTGTCCCTGGTTCTCACAACATTATTTCTTAGCCCTGTTGGCAGCGAACTGTCTACTCTAAATTGTGCTCGCTGCAGTTTTAGGTGCATAGCTAACCCCCCAGTTTCTGTCGGGGTATGGCTAGCCTGAAGGTTATGGGGTAGATCCAAGTTTCAACAGTGTGGTTGGAGGCAGTAAGCGGAACTATTCTTATGATTCACTCTGATGCCTTTCCGAGGAGGAGGATTTTGGTCTCTGTTAATTCACTTATTGCCAGAAGAAAGTAGAGCTGCGTCTTTCCCCGGCAGGCAGGAATCAGGAGTCACTCTAAACACCACTCTCCTTCCTTTTTCACCCCTCGTTACCTCCTTCAAAGGTCAAGCCGCACCAACTCCCACCTGGATTGCTGCCATCACCTCCTAGCAGGTCTCCCCACCTCTGCTCTTCTTATGCTCCATCTGCAACCAACCTGAGATGATCATGTCACCCCTCCCTCACAGTCCCACATGCACGGAGGCTCCTTCTGCTCTTAGATCAAGATTTTAAACATGACCTAGAAGAGCCCACAGGGTGGGTCTCTGCCCACCTCTAATTCTAGTCATTTCCCTTGCTCTTGCACTAGGAGGTCACATCTGCCTTCTCACATTCTTATGCGTGCTTTCTCCTGCCACAGGGCCTTTGCATATGCTTTCTCCTTTGCCTGGATTGTTCTTCCATTCCCTCAGGGTTCAGCTAGGACATCACCTCCTTGAGAACCACTCCTTAATTTCTCGGGCTTGACAAATGCTCTGTGTATACCCACAAGGCATCATGTTCTTCCTTTTCTTTGTGCTGAGCACCTTTGTCATTTTAAGTGTGTCTGTGCAACTATGTCTGTTTTCAATGGATTGCAGGCTTCATGGGGACAGGAGTCAGATGGGCTTTGCTCTCTGTCTCCCCAGGGCTAGTATAGCACCTAGCATACTATATACTCAATAATGGTTGTTATTTGAACAAGTGAGGTTCCCATGTTTGAAACACCTGGAGGCAAGTCACCAGCAAGGGCTCATTAAACTGGGCCCAGCAACTGAGAGCCCTTGAATGTGCTCCCAGGAGCTAGTTAAGGAAGTCACAGGCCTCTGGCCTCCTGAAAGAAGATACCTCCGCTCTCCACTTGGTGAACAATTAGCCACAATCAGAAAACAGAGTTTGCTAGACTGCAAGCAGTCCCCCAGGGACTGGGCATGGAGAAGGGTGCCAATCAGTAATGAACCAGTCCCACTGCTGTTGCCCCCTCTCATGGTCTGGTCTCGGGCCCCGGGACCCCAGGGCTCACCACGGCTTTCCCCTTGGAATGGCCTCCCAGGCCCCTCCCAAAGCAATGCAGTGGGAGGCTGTTTCTTGCTTAAAGGATGGAGACCTGTGGAAAAGAGGATAGAGAGGAAAGTAAAGGAAGATAGCGCATCCACAAAAAACTCAGGGTGTTGGGAGAAAGATTTCTTGGGGGGCATGATGCTGGCCATTTGGAGAGAGATTTTGGGAAAGTGAATCACCCTCTCTGCTCCTTTGGGATTCGAGGCGTGGGGTGAAGTGGATCACAATATCCCTCTTTAGTCCCTTTCCCTTGAGGAGGGAAGAGAGAAAGAAAAGGACATCTACTGTTTAAACAGAGCCAACAGGCTCCCCTGAGCAATCCTGGAGGGCTCCCTGGAGTAGAAGGACTTTATAGCAACCACAGGCAGCCCGGTAAGAGAACAGAAACAGGAACAGCTGGCAAGGAAAGGTGGTGTGACCAAAGTGGAAGGGAGAGTGCAAGGAAGGCAGGAATCACACTGCTTCATTAACATGTTCTGTCATGTCACTCTGCTTAAATGCCTCCAGAGACTCCCCACCTCACTATGAGAACAGAGTCTGACTCCCTGCCCTTATCCCCTACTCCCCATTCACCCCCACTCGCAGGCTCAGACACACTGGCCTCCTCCCAGCTTCTCACTCACACCACCATGGTCCCTAGGCTGTTCCCTCTTCCCGGAGCCACTTTCTTTAAACAGCCATAGCTCACTCCCTCACCTCCTGCAAGGTTTCATTCAACTCTCTTCCGATGATGATCTTTAAAATTACACCCCTTCTGCAGCCCCACCCTTGACTCTTCCCATGCCCTTTACCCTTCTCTCCCTCCCCGGGTACTCACCACCTTCCCGCAAGGATAATTGGTTTGCTGCTCTACTGTCAGCACCTGGGACAGTGCTTGACACACAGTAGGTGCTCAATAAATACTGGTGGAACAACTCACTTTGAGGAGCAGAGTGCAGTAGAGAAGGAGTCTGGAAATGAGGTGGAAAGCCGTTTTTCAAGGTTCCTTGGTCAGTTGGGGTTAAGGAGGCCCAGAACAGGTGGCCAGCTTATGACCCAGCTTGCCAGGAACAGAACTGTCCACGAGCTGTCACGTCTGTCCCGCTCTCCCACTTCCCGTTCTTCAAAGTCCTCCCTGGGTGATGGTGTGCCTGGCATCTGGCATCCATTAGTCCCTTCCAGAAGTCCTTGTGAAACAAGGAGGGGGGATGGCTAAAGCGATCCCAGATTGGGAGCAGTATGTGGGTGAGCTGCCCCTGTCCCCAAGCCACCCCAGCCCTGTCCAGAGCTACCAGCCCACTAGCTCCACTGCCCCCAACAGCCCACAAGGCCGGAGGCAGCTTACGCCAACACACACACACGCTCACACACACACACACACAATTCTGGCTCGGGATTTGAGGGAGAAAAGGGGAGCTGACAGGAGGGAATGGGGGCAAGCAAATGGGACCTGACAGGGGCTGGGCACCTCGGGCAAAGAATGTAAATAGAAATCAGTAAATATTTAGGGGAAGTGAAGAGGGAAGTCAGGAAGGGAAAGGTGGAGGGGACGTGTTGGATTTCCAACAGCATCTGGAGGGCAGTCCCCTTTGCCTCCTCATATCCCACCCTAGCCCTGTGGGGGCTTGCAGTGTGAGACAGAGTGCTGGCTCTCTGGTGTGTGTCTGCACCGGGTGGTCTGGATGTGTGTGTGTGCCCAAGGGTGAATTGGATGGTCTGGAGCGTTTGCCTGGCCAAGCACAAACAAGACCAGTCTCACCAAATCCCAAACTAGATGCTTTCCCTGAGTCATTCATGCCCTTCCTTCTGCAAGACCCAGCTGTGAGTCAGGCAGTGGGCATTCTAGGATAAAAAGATAGAGACTCTATTTTCAAGAAGCTTCTCTAATGAAAGGATGATGACACCACATGAGGCAGTCCATGACAGAAGTCAGCTCAGTGGGCTGTGAACCCAGGCCAGGAGGTAGATGGGCAGTGGGGATTAGGGAGGACTTCCTGGAGGAGGAGGATTATGGGAGGGAGACATGGATGAGAAAAGAATGGGTGTTTTGGAGGAGAGGTGCATTATCAGGAAAGTCAAGAGTATGGAATGTCTATGGGCAAGGTGATGAGGACAATAGGGCAGGGAGACAAAGAGGATTGAAGCTTTGTCTAGGTTCAGGAGAAAAATCTAAATCAAGAACTCTGCTAGCAGCCCAGAGTATGAGAGGGGACACCTCAGGATGGGCCAGGCTCTGTTTCAACATCCTCCTGATGAGCCTTTTCCTGGGCAGGAATCATGTCTCTCCCTTTCTCTGTAGCCTCCTCCTCCAGTCTGGAACCAGCCCCGGGCTCTGCCCCTGGCCCCCGCCCCACTCTGGGAACACAGCTCAGAACCCTGAAGAGTGGAGTATCTCATATGACAGGGGAGAAAACTGGGGCCCAGAGACCTGCCCAAGGTTCAGACAGTAAGTAGCAGAGCGGGGAGTTAGAATCCAGGGTCCCTGAGGGTAGGTGGAGAGCACCTCACTGCTCTGTCCTGGAGGCTGACCCAAGTCCCAGCTGCTGGCAGATGACGTGCCCTGACCAACGTCCAGCCCCCATGGCACACTCACTCACTCTGCCTGACACTTCAGAAGTCACACTGACATCTGTGCTGTGGCTGTTCCTTGCTGGGAATGTTGGATAGCTCTGCATCAGCCAAAAGGTGCCCCTGAACAAGGGATGGGCATCCCAGGACCCCTGTGCCCAGGACAGAGGCACGGGAGCAGCCCAGTCCTTTCGGAGAACACACACAGACTCACAGCCCCTGATGAGGGGTGGAGAAGACACCTCTTCATTACCTAGTCATTTGACAGCTGAATTTCAGTCACCTGCAGGGGGCTGGTCCTTGGATGCTTGGGTGGGAGGGGCTGTAAGAAGGAAAGTGGGGTTTTCAAGTTGTGCTTTGTGGACCCCCTTAGATGCTGCTGTGAGTGGGGTGGGCTGAGGGATGCGGAAAGGAACTGAAGAGGCCTTCCCGACCCCACTCCCACCACCTCAACCCAAGGAGCTTCTACCTTCATATGCTTCACTGAATAGAAAGATTTCATTTGAAGTCTCCTAATACTAATTTTATTTTAAGGAGAGGTGCAGGTAGGAATGAAGGTGAGTAGGCAGGCAGAGAGGAAGAGAGGAAGAAGCACTTTATTTTATTTAGTTTTTCATCGTGGCTGTTCCCCCAGGGCCTATCCTTGGGATGTAGGTGGACTGCACTTGGCTGGAGGCAGCAGGTCTAACTGCTCCTCCACCAGGGAGTGCCTCTCAATCCTGCTTTCCCAGGAAATCACAGAAAAGTTTCTCCCCAACCCAAACAGAGGTCTCTGCTGGAAAAAAAGGATTGCAGATCCTTTAACTTCCCAGCCATTGTCTCCAGGTTCTCAAGACTGAGGTTGGACTCTCAGAAGGGTTCACCAAATAGGCCAAGCTTTCCTCTTGTCGTCAGATTGGGGCAGCCTTGCCGCCTGGCCTACCTCACTGCCCTGGTCCATGACCCTTCGCTGAGTTCGCATCAGCCAAAGCGTCTGAGGAGATTGGTGTGTCATCCTCCCGCCTCCTGCTTCCAGGCTGGGAGACAATTGGCCCCTTTGTCCGGCAAGAGTATGCCCAAAGGGTGAGGTCACCCCCAACATGGCTCTCTTTGTCCTAGAGCCAGGGAGGCACCAAGGCTGAGTACAGGCCCTCTCCCTCTCCCCCATCCCCAAGCCCCTGGGCACCACCCCTCAAGAAGGGCTTCCCCAGAGGTAGGGGAAGGTGGCCTGACAAAGAGGGAGGCCAGTGCGGTGGACACAGGTGGAGGTGAGGAAGGTTCAAGATAGGAACACCCAGGGGAGAGGACAGAGAAAATTCCCAACTTCCTCTCAGGGCTCTCAAGGCTCTTCCAGTTCTCGTGTGACATTGATAACAAATTTCCAACTTGAAAGGAAAATGCGGGGTCTGATCCTAGAGGCCCCAGAAGTGAGCCTCAACTTTCCACAAGAGGCCTTGAGAAACGGGGGCGAACTGAGAGTCCCCACAGGTACAGCCACAGGGAGGGCTTTAAATAGTCACTCTGCCCTAGCAGCAAAGACAGGAAGAATCTGGGGCCTGGGGAACAGGAAAGCCAGAGGCGGTGACAGTAGGGAACAGTTATGACAAAAAAAAAACATGGAACCAGAGGGTGTCTGAGATGAAGTGGGAGGCCCTCAGGAGGTACTGTTATCAAGGCTGCTGAGGGAACAGAGGGGCAGACTGATGGAGGGGATGTCATTATGCTGCCACTGAGCACAGCCTGGGACCCAAGGGCACTGAGGTCCAGTCCTGGGTCTGCCCCTTATGTACCTAAGACACTTGGGTTTGTTGCTCTCTCTTGGCCTCAGTTTCTCCTATCTGTGCAATGAGATCTCCCTGAGCCAAAGTTCTAGGGGTCTGCACAAAGCAGACCTCGGCAGCAGAAGTGCAGGATAGAGGCACAGAATGTGGCATTTGGTGGGACAGGCAGGATAGAAAGGGCCACTTGAGAGCCTTGGCTATTGCAGCAGTCTCCTATGAGGAGGGAGGGGGCAAAACTAAGCAAGAGCCAACCAACCATGACTGAAGACAGTGATGCCATTAGTGGAGCCTGCTTCTGTCCAGAGGCCACCAACATCGGGAGTGTGGAGGGGTGGGGCCCCTTGGAGCGAACTGGTCAGCCAGAGAGCCGACAGCATGCTGGGAGCAGGGGAGAGACCAGCCATGGAGTGGTCCCACTAGGTCAGCCTCTAGAGATTTTCAGACTTTGGGAGTTTCTCAAACTTTGGAAGCACTGCCTCCTTGCCCCCTCCCCATTCATTCATTCTGGACCAGGCCCCACCCAGTCTTGGTGGAATGTTGTGAGCTGAGAATAGGCATGGTTGGGGTCAAGGAAGGGAGCCTCACCAGGGACTAATTGCCCTAAATAAATGAGCAATTAAGGCTGTTACAGGAAGTATCCAGACCCCGCCTCCACCTACCACCCTGAAAGAGCACCATGGTGACCACTGCTGGCTCCACCCTAGGAAAGACTGAGCCACTTGGTTGGCCCATGTGGCTGTCATTCAGACAATGGAACTGAAGAAGGTGTGGCTTCCATCAAGTAAAGCGGAAAGGGTAGCAGAAAAGACTGCACTGAAGGGGAGGCAGAGGGATAACTGAGCTGACTTTCTGGGGTTGAGGGTTCTGGGCCTGTGGGCCCAGTCGGTAAGAAGACGGATGAGTCTGGAGCACACTCCACGACTATAGGTTATAGGACAGCTGCCCCTGTAGTAGGGGCAGGGTTGGGGGTGGCTGCCAGGAGGAGTAGACCTTGCCAGGTCTCCATCTCCAATCAGCGCCCCGCCCCTCCCCCTCCACTTCCTGTAATGGCGTCTCCAATGGGGAGGCCATTAGTCCTGCTCAGGGCAGCGCCTAAGTACTGTGGCTGATAAATATAACATGAGCCCATCGATTAGAATCCTCCAGTCCTGCAGCAATTCGGCTCCCTAATGGCTCTCCCTCCCTTCCACACACTGACTGCCCACCCCCACCCCCACCTGCGGCTGCTTTTTTTGCTTACTTGGGGCTGTGAGGCAGATGTTAGAGGAGCAGAGTGAGGCGATGGAGGCAACACCCAGGGTCTAGCTGAACCTCTGGTGACAACTCGATCAGCCTGGGCAAGTCTTGGCCCTAATACCCAGAGCCCTGCTGTCAGTTAGGGGGCGTAAGGGAGGCGTGGCCCCAGTGGACACACAGGACATGGAGTGTGGAAGCAGAGGGCCCCACCCTCTAGGAGGTGGACCGTTAGGAGCCGGGGGTGTGACTCCAAAAAGGAGTCTGCAGTGAAGCCAGTGTATATATACCCTGTCACCACGCCCTCATCTCCCCCTGCAATTCCAGCCCCTACTACACCTGTCCCAGTCCAGCCAAGCCCCCCTCTCCCTATCTCCGCCAACCCTGACTATACAGCCTTCATTTGACACATCTCTAGGGCATCCATACTCCCTCATTAGATCAGGAGACCTGAGTGCAGGGACCATCAGCTTGGGGACCCCTGAGTGGTAGGTGACCTGAGTGGTAAGTGGTCTGGAAGTCATAGCTATCACCCCAAAACCCCACACCAGAACTGGGAACTGCAGAGGTCAAGGTGTGCTCTCTGCGAGGTAATCAGACCTGTTAGCCCTTTAGACTTTGTGTTAACATCAGTGTTAGGAGCTGAGACAGCAGAGCTGAAACAGCTCTTCATTTCCCCCACCCCTGCACCTGAGACCCCGCAAGCCTCTGGCCAGCTGCTGGAAGACATCTGGAAGAGCCTTGGCAGGAGGCACAGGAATAGCTCCTGCCTGGGCACCAGAGGGGACCTGGGTGGGCGAGTGGAGGCCCAGGCCTTGGAAGGGGCTGCGGTTTTCAGAGCTGTGTCTCTGGGCAGAGGCTGCCCACAGAATCCTCTAACAGGAAGGCTGAGCCAGGCTGGCTGTAGCCAAGAGTTAATCCTGAATATGCATTGCCGCTGTGCAAATTCACCGCTTAAACACTCCAGGCTGGTGGGGACCAGCCGCAGAACCCACACTCCTCAGGGTGGGGTTTACACCACGGCAGGCTGAGCACCCGCGGGGGCTATGTTGCCTCCAGAGGTGCCTGTCTGCCTGAGTGGCTGTGTGTGAGAACTGGGTGTGCAAGAGGTCAGGGGCAGGTCTGGCCCACTACCTGCTGTTAACCCGTCCTCCTGCTGCCTCCTGCCGTCTCCCCTCTCTGCGCCCACTGGTGGGCGCGCACACGAAGAAATGTGTGTGGGGGAGGCAGGCTTGACCACTTTTCTTCTTGCCCACCTCTTGAGCTGAAGCTGTGAGGATGGTGACTCGATGGCAGGAACTTCATGTGTGCTGAGCGGGAGACCAGAGTGAGTATCCTTTAGGGAAGGATACTTCAAAGGAAGAAGCTCCTTTGAAGAAGTTTCTGGAAGAGAAGCCGACCCAAAGAGAAATGGATTCAAGCGTGATGAGGGGGTGAGCAGGGAGGTTTCCAAGTTTTCTTAGTCGACTTGGGCCACCCCAACAAAATATCAGACTGGATGACTTAGAAGTGAGAAATGCATTTCCCCACAGTTCTGAAGATCAGAGTTCCAACCATTTCAGTTTCTGATGAGACCTCTCTTCCTGGCTTGCAGATGGCCTTTCCTCTGGCTCTCGTGTGGCCCAGGGCAGGGGATGGACAAGCTCTCTGGTGTCTCTTTTTATAAGGACATTACTCCTGTGAGGTCAGGGCCCCAGTCTTATAACCTCACTTAACCCTGAGTACCTTCCTCTGTGCCAGATGCATACATGTGTGTACAAACGTACATACATACACACATATGTCTCTCCAAATACAGTCACTCTAGGGGTGAATTTAAGGGGAACACAATTTAGTTCATAGCTTAAGAAGAGGGATTCCTCTCCTTTTTCCCCACATTGCATCCCCAGTTTTGAAGATGAGCTAACTCAGGTTTCCCCTTCCGACTCACCAAGGCGACAATCTCCTACCCCTCCACACCCCCCTAGGAGGCCCCACATGGGTCCCCACCCCTTCTCCCTTCCTTCCCAGCCTCCTCTTCAGCAGCTTGGGCTGGGGAGGGCAGCCCAGAGGCCTGTCCCCTCAATAGCCTGAATTCAGCCACCAGTCCAGGCTATATTTAGCCACGTGCCTCAAACACTGGACAAAGCCACTTTCCAAGGGGCTAGTGGGGACAGAGTTGAGAGGGGCTGCCCTTTCTGCCCCTTCCCCTTCCTCTTCCTGATATGGATACCCCTCATTTGCCCTTCTAAGGTTACAAGAATGCTGTTCACAGGGCCATGGGCTAGGACTTTTTGTGACTTGCATCCTATTTCTAGATTATCTACCAGGGATGGGAGCTCTGAGCCTCCTGCCCCAGCCTGAATGGGCGCCTCTGGGCGAAGCTTTCCCATCATCGCTGAGCACTGGAGTCATTGTGGGAGCTTAAAAACGATGGCTGCCTAGACCCTCTCACAAAGGAAGTCTGGGGTGAGACCCTGGCATCCTTTCTTTCTCTTCTTAAAGTCCCCCCGGCAATGATGCAGCCAGGATGGTAACCCACTGTTCGAGATCCTTGACCAGGGTGACCATACCTACCATTTTAAACAGGACAGTACCTTTTTTTTTTTTTAATTTCTCAACTGTCCTGTTGTGTTTTAATATAAATGCCAATTTTGTCCCTTTTATTTTTAGTTTTTTAAAGGAAAGGTGCAGGCAGAAATGAAAGTGAGTAGGCAGGTAGGCAGGAGGAAAGAGGAGGAAAAAATACTTTAGTTTTATTTACTTGTACATCTGGGTTGTTCTCCCCAGCTAGGGTGTGAACCTGGGTCCTTGGGATGTATATAAACTGTACTTCAGGCAGAGGCAGTTGACCAAGCCACTACTCGACCAGAGTGTGTCATCCTATTTTTAATAAAAGAAGGTTGTCTTTAATGTGGGGCAAAAATTGAGTTTCCCCAAGCTGAGTCTGATGAGGGGGCTCAAAAGCAGCTCCCCATTTTGTCCCACGTTAAACAAGGCTCTTGCCCGTGGGGACTGTAGGGAGCTGTGGCTGGTGCTGATGTTCCTGGCTCCTGTGAGGAAACAGGACCCTGGGAAAAAGATTGCCCCCACCCTGCCCGCACCTATTTCTTCAAAGGGAGCAGAACACTGCAGGGTGGTTGAGCTGGAGGTAAGTACAATGGGGTTCTCTCTGGCACTGGGGTGGGGGGGTGGTTATTGGCATTTCTGGCACTGTGATGGTTAAAGTGGCATGTGTTTTAGGCAGGACATTTAGAGCAGGGCTTTTAGGGGTGTCAAATTTGGTTTTTGTATAAGATGCCAAAAGTTCTTGCACTGGCCCTGGCCATTTGTATGAAGTTCCACCAGACCACAGGTCCTTATATGCTACTGCTGATCGATATCACATAGTACTTGCTTGTTGCTGGCCAGGTTGTTCAGATCCTGCTTGGATGACTCCCCCTTCTCCCCACCTCTTAGTAGCCAGTGCATAATCCCCTCTGTTTTTTTGCCATCCCAGTGCCCCATTTTTTTGTCTCAAGGAAATGTGATCAGCCTATCCTTGCCTCTCAAAATGTGGTCCCTGGAGCAGCAGTAACAGCAGCACAAGGAAGGGGAGACTTGTTAGAAATGCACATTTTTAGGCTGGACCCCATCCTGCTGAATCAGACTGAATTTTAATGATCCCTGGGGGATTTTAATACAGTTTGAAGTCTGAGTTATTGTTCTAGAACCTTCCACCAGAGTGGACCGAACTCCGGATCTGTGCTTCAGGTTGTTGAGTGGCAAAGGGTTTCCATCAGACTGGAGCAGCATGAGATTCCAGTGCTCATTTCCCCTGTCTCTTCTTTATCCTTAGGAGAGGATTCTGATTTCTTGAGGCTCATTTCCTGTGGGGGCATGGCTGGATCCACCTCTCCCAGGAGCAAATCATGGACTCAGAAGGTCCTTCTTCACGCTCCCATGTGTCCTCACACTGATTGGTGCGCACAGACATCCCAGAACTCAGGCCACATCTTCAAGAGAGGCAGGATCTCCACTACCTACAGGCCATGCTCAGAGAGGTCCAGGAGTGTGTCTTGAATCTTTGACTAAACTTCCTTCCTATCAGGAGCAACTTGCTCTGCTCAACTTTCATCTCTATCAAGGAGTTCCTTGCTCCTAGGAAATATCAAGGATCCCCAATCATCAGAAATTTCTTCTCACATCCAATCTAAATTTCCAAGACCCACTTCACTGAATGTGTCTTCTCTGTAACCATACCTTGCCTTTGCTGAATACTCTTCACTGTCCCCAACCCTGTATATTTGTTGGAGAAGCATCAAGTCCCATGGAATTTTAAAGCCCCACTGCCCCTGTCACCCCTACACCCAACACTAGAGCTTGACCCAATTGTCTTGGCTACAAAACACACACTGATGCCTTGATGATGATGCTTTTGCACTAGAGCAAGTCGCATGTGATGGAATGACTTTCATCTCTTCTTTCTCTGTCTCCCTGACAGGCTCCTATTTATCCTTCAAGTTCCAAATAAATTCACCTCCTCTAGGAAGCCTTCCTTCATCCTTCAGGTACAGTAAGTGTCCCCACGGCTGTTGGTATGGGTCCCTCTCCCAGCACCTGCTGCACTGTGTGTGTCTATGTTTATCTCTTTCACAAGTCCCAGAGCCTGCCACACAATAGAAGTAATAACAGTAGTTAACTTTTATTGAGTATTCATTCTGTTCTAGGCACATATAAACCACTTCCTATATAGCAGTCATGTATTGTTCCCAACAACCCTGCAAGACAGGACTTTTTCTCTTTTTTGATTGTAGTCACCTGTTCTACACATTTGAAAAAAAAAAAAAAAACTCGTATGTGTAGGTTCCCCATTCCTCGTATATAAAGACAGGTACTCTTATTATTCCCATTTTATGGATATGAAATCTGAGGCTCAGAGAGTTGAAGCTTACCCAAGTTTACACAGTGAATTATAGCAGAGCTGGGATTTGAACTTAGTCTGTCAGGCTCCAGTGTTCATGTTCTTTACCACTGCACTCTGTGGAGTTCATCAGATGGATAGTGGAATTAATGAACCAACCACTTAATGATTCCTAAATAAGGACTTTCTAGAAAGACCTCTTTATCAACACATCTCCCTTTATTGTATCAATCTCATCTTTCCATCCTTTTTGTTACTGTCATCAACAGGAATCCTTTGTAGGAGTCAAATAACAATTGGTCCTGGCACAGCTGGCCTGTAACAGGGATTAAGATGCCATTCTCAGGATTCTTCTTCAGTCACATGAAACTCAGGGGACAGACTGCTTAGGTCTAAATCTTGACTCTGCCACTTACTACCTGTGTAGCCTCGAGAATATTACTTAACCTCTCAGAGTCTTTGAGCAGGTACCTACCTCCTGGGACTACTGGAGGAGTTAGTGAGATCCTGTATGTAAGGCCTGTAGTGATGGCTCCTTAACATTAGCTAGGAAGTTAAGGCTGGAGGGGGAACAGTGCTCTTAGGGCAAAGTGGGCTTCCTGGTTCAGGATTCTATCTTCATCTTGCCAAAGGGTAAGGGATGTGGCTATCTGGACACTGAACTTGACAAAGAGAAATGATTGTCGCAGGGTGTAGTTGAGTGATATCACCCCTCACCGATTAATCTAGGAAGACCTGTGGAGAGAGGACTTTGGAGAACGATGGAGATATTGTCTAAGAGATGTCCCAAGGGCTGAGGACAAGGGTGCAGGGAAGGAGGCAAGAGTTCCCAGGCCTGTGGGACCCACAAGCACCATCAGACCCTCCCTGGATGGACCCTCACTGCCCCATCTTCACATCTCACCCCCATTGTTATGGGTAACCTGGAGGCGACCCTTACCACATCCCAGCCTTGTGCCTTCCTCTGTGGCCCTGGGACAGACTGGTGTTGACATTATGCCCCAGGTGGGTGCCAAGAAGATGAGAATGGGAAGAGGGGACCTTTGTCCAAATCCCCAGTGATAACCACTCATCGGGTCATGGCCAGGCTGAGGGATCAGTGCACACCCCCCTCACACCCCCCATCCTTCCTGCCCCATGAGGAATGCATCCTCTGAGGCTCACCAGTGTGGTGGTCAGCTTCAGTTACAGAGGGGACTGTGTCCTGCCACCAGTCCCCTCTGAAGTCTCCATTGTCAGGCTGGGGTATTGGGGGCAGGCTGGAGACATGTCTCAAAGGCCCAATGTTCTCAGAGGTGGGAGGACTGAGCAGTGTCCCGGAAGAACTAGGCCACAGGACACCTGGCTCTGCTCCTTGTGTTGAGAGCCTCAGCCCACCAGAAAGAGGGGTTCACAGGAAGTGGGCAGTTTGGGGACATCTTCTGCCTTTACTGTCTCTGCCAAGCTGTTCTCTAAGCCTGGGAATTAGACTAGAGATGATTTGAGACAGAGAGAGAGGAGAGAGAGGGAGAGAGAGAGAGGGGGAGAGAGAGAGAGAGAGAGAGAGAGAGAGAGAGAGAGAGAGAGAGAGAGAGAGAGAGAAACCAAGCAGACTGTTAAAATAATACATGCTGATTTTGTTAAGTCCTACTGAGGACCAGATATTCACGCTGTGGGTTTTGCAGCCATCACAGCCCACCCTGAATAGGCATGATTATTATCATCATCATCCCTCTATTGCAGGTGAAGAAGTGTGGCACAGAGAATTTAGGTAACCGGCCAAAGGTTACACAGGCATCAAGGGCAAAGCCATCTGAATCCATATAGGTTTGCTGCAGAGCCCACGTCTGCAATGACTATGAGCACCAGGGACAGAAGAACACGGATGGGGAATAAGGTTGATGACACTCAGGTGTACCTGAGGCATCTCCAAGTCACCACAGGTCTCCCCAGCATAGCTGAAGACATTGTCCTCAATTTGCTTCCAGGATCCTGCCCTCAGTGGGATCTCCATGGCTCTTAGATTGCTTTAGTCTGGGGCTTACCTGGGGACAAAGGACAAAGGCCTCATCTGTCCACCAGGCCCCTTTATTGCAGCTCCACCAGCTTCTACAAAAAGCCCCTCCAGGATGGTGGAAAGTACTAGTGTGTTTCTTTCTCCCTTGGGGCACAAAGCCAGCACCGCTGGAGTAAACTGTCTGAAAGGGAAGCTCAGGAAGTCATTGATGGTTTTGATAAAAGCACCAGGACTCACTTACTGAACCACCGGTGGTCCTTGGCAAAGCAGTCTTCCTAGCAGCCCCCAAATTTTGGGGAAATTCCTGCTTTGGGCCAGGTTTAGAGCACAACCTCTAGCTCCCTAGGGAAAAGGCAAAACTTCCTGCTGTGAAGGGTGAACTGGAGTTGGGGGGACAGCTAGTAGCCATTGGAGTCCAGTGCAGTAAGCCAGTGTGCCTCCTCTGTGCACACAGCCTTCAGCTCCAGCTGCGGGCAGCACGCACCAGGATGCAGCGTCTGGTTGGGGTGACAGTGGGGGTGGCCCAGAGATGACCAAAGTATCCAGGACACTCGCCATTCAATGGGGAGGGAAGACCCATACTCAAGGAGTCCAAGGCAATGTGGATTCATGTGGGGCTTCCTGCAGGGCAGGCCTTCACTGTACAGGAGGCTCCAAGACAGGGAGATGGTCACTGTGACATTCAAAGTCAAGAGCAGCCAAGAGATTATCTCCAGCATATGGAATGCAGTTTACAATATCTAGGATGGCTTCCTGGAGGAGGCAGGCTTTGCCCCAGATTTTAAAAGCTAAGTAAGATTGGACAGAGTTACATGGGAAGGGGATTCCAGGTAGAGGGAACAAGCTGGTTGGTGTAATTTTGATTAAAATCAATCAGTTGTTGAAATAAACCACAATCCTGAATAGTTATCACAAAAGGGCGAGGTACTCTAAAGTCATAGTTAAGGTTCTGGCTGAGAAGTTAGACCTGACTTTATCCAGCTTTGGTCACTTACCAGCTGGGTGGCCTTGAGCAAATGGCTTAATCTCTCCCAGCCTCGTTTTTGAGATCTGAAAGATGAAAGCAGTAATAATGGATTCCCCCTGGGTGGATTTGAGCCTGAAACAAGCTAAGTTCTTAGAAGCAGTCAGTCTGAGACTGGCCCATGTGAAGGGCCCAGCCAGTGTCAGTTTTTGTGACAATGGCACCATCTCCTTAAAAGGATTAGTTGTGGGACAGCCTGATGGAGTAGCAGTTGGGTCAGTCGCCTTCAGCCAGAATGGTCCAGTACATCCCAAGGACACAGATTTGCGTCCTGAGTCCTGGGGGAACAACCAATGTGAACAACTAAATAAAAATAAAATACAATGCTTTAAAAAAAAAAAAAAAGGATTATTAGTTAGGTGCAGAGAATGTCACCAGGAAAAGAGAAACACTGTGCAGCAAAGAAGATTAGATCTGCTGGGATCCACAGGCTTGTTTTAGTAAAGAGGTAAGGGGTGATGCTAAAGGCATACTTCACCACAGCCCCGCCCCAGAGACCAGAAAATCTCAAAGAGGGATCCCCAGGGTATTCTGAATGATGGGAAACCTGGTCCGAAGCAGGGCTAAGGCAGGGCGGGTGATGAGGAAGGGCAAGGAGGGTTCTATCCCTGGCACACAGCCCCATGGACAGCGCCTGTTCTCCCTGGTCAGCAGATCCTAACAGTCTGCTGACACAGTCCTCCAAGCGCTCCTCTCTCTTCCTCCAGCACCCAAGCTCGAGCCTCCCCAGCACTTTCCTGCCCTGGTCTCTCCTCTCACCACCCCTCATCTTCCCCTGGCTCCACAGTGAACTCCCCAGAGCAGAGCAGATCACGGCTCTCCCCACTTCAGACACCAGTCATGGCTCCCACTGCCTGGAGAACACAACCCAACTCTGGCCACCCAGAGCCAGTCCCCCACGGGAGAGAAATGCGCTGGTACTTTCCACCAGCCTGGAGAGGGCTTTGGTAGAAGTCAGTGCAGCTGCAGGAAAGGGGACTGGTGGGCAGATGAGACCTTTGTCCTTTTCCCCAGACTAAATCAATCTCAGATACGTGGAGACCCCGTTGAGGGCAGCATCCTGGCAGAAGACCAAGAACAGCATCTTCGGCTATAATGGGGAGACCTGTAGGTGCCTTGGAGATACCTCCAGGACTGTTGAGGGGTGCAAATGGGTGTCACTGACCTTAGTCCTCATCAGTGCTCTTCCATCCCTGTTCTCCAGTTGGACCCCTGCCAGCCTTCCAGCCTCCTCTCCTGCCACTCACATGCCCGACCCTCTAGTCACACCAGCCAGCCAGCCACAGGTCCCTGCCCAGCCTGTGTGCAGCCCTGCCCCAAGCCCTCTTTTACAAGTAGCCCTGCCTTTCTCTGGGCCTGAAATGTCCTTTCTCCCTTCTCTGATGACTAAAGCCTAGACAGGCTTCAAGTTCCCGCTCAGACACCTCCCAGACTTACTCCCCAGCAGGGACCACAGCTTGCTCCTTCTAGAACTGGATGTGGAACAGGGATGAAAACTGGGGGCTACCTTCTGCAACTGCCCAGAAGGACTACTGGGAGCCACCCTGGGGGCACAGATCCCTTCTGAGAGAGGCTCTAAGCCGTGCCCCCCACCAGAAGAGAGCAGGGTGGGGCTTCAGAAACCTCCACAGAGACTGGCATGGGTGCCAGGAGCCCGGATGAAGCCCAGGCAGTGGTGTTGGCACAGCTCCGCTGCCGGAGATGAGGGTGAGACAAACAACAATTAGCCAAGCACAGGCTGGGCTCTCAAGGCTAATTACCAATTAGATGGGGCCAGCGATTAGCAACATGAAAGAGACAGTCAGCAAACAGTCACTGACTGGGCAGAGCGGACGGTGGGGGAGGGTGTCTCTGCTTCTCCCAACAGGCCTGACCCCCTGGTGGTCAGTGCCATCCTTCTAGGGGGAAGGGTTCCCAGCAACAGGGCCACAGAGCATCCTATGGGACTTGGACAGCTTTCACCTTCTTGGCAGAATTATCTCCAGGACGGGCTCAGGGCTTCTCCAGAGGTGTCAGGACCTCTGAGGAGGTGAGAGCTGGCAGGACCTGGGAGAAGCCCAGCCGGACGTGTTTTCTGGTCTGAAGGAGCCCATGGCTTCCTTCCTCATCTCCTGCTCAGCACTTCTTTCCTCTGCTCTTGTGCTGTTTCTTCCCCCCCCCCCCCCCCTCTCCGTCACTTACCTTTCTGGTTTCTTATCTTGATCTCTGGCCCTCCTAGGTCTCAGCCCACTCGGCCCTGAACCCACAGTCCCTGCCGCTTAGAGCAGGGGCTCCGGCACCACAGGAAGACTTGAGATTGGACACACGAATGCGCCGGATAATCAAGGCCCTTGGGTGAGCTGCCCCTGAGCAGGAGAGGGTGCCCACCGAACAGACCTCTCCTGTCTCACTTTCAGACACCCTCAGGGGAATTAATGATTTGTGTCAACGTTCCTGCAAGAGGCTGGATAAGGAAACCACCTCATTCAGAGGCAGAGCCCAGTTCAAGCTCAGCCCAGAGTATGTTTACTAGGCTGCCTCCTACCTCAGCTTAAAGCCTGGTGGCCAAGAGGCCCAAGTTGCTGAAATAGCGGTGGGGGGGCAACTGTGCCCACCTTCTAAGCCCAGTTGTGCTTCCCAGCTGGGCCCGTGTGGTGGTGGTGACAGGTGCACTGTGCACATGTGCAGGTGTATGACCGGCTGCTGGGCACGGGCAGACCCACGCGACCTGCCTCGTCGCCATCTGTGGGGTCCAGGCCTTCTGGGGCCCACAGAGATTAGAAGGAAAGGAGACCGCTCTCCCAGAGAGGGACACTCAGGGCTGGGAGCCGGAGAAGGGAGGAAGTCAGGGTGGGAAGAGAGTTCAGTGAGAGCTGAGGGCCTCTGCAGGACAGATGCTCGGTGAAGGGGAGAGGACTGAATAGGGGAGGAGTCTCTGGAGGAAGATGCCAGCTCAGATCTGGAAACGAGGGCAGGAATGCAGACCTGGCCAAGACTTGGTTGGTGCCTCTGCTACTCCTGGCACCCCCCACCACCAGTGAGGGAGATCAAAGCAGCCACTCTCATCCCAATGTAGTGGGGCCCCAGGGACTGCCTGCGCCCCCCAGGGACAGGTGCCAGAGTCCTGCTTCCGCCTGCTGTGTCTATGTCCGGAGCCCCACACACAACCCCCAACCGCCCCCCACCCCGAAGATGGGGGGACTCTGCTGGCTAGCTTTGGGAGGGAAAGAATGAACCATCTGAAGACAGGAATGTGGAGAGCAGGAAGGGTTCGGTCATCAATTCAGCTGGAAGTTGGGCTGTCCTGAGAGAAGGGGTGCGTGCTGGAGGGGGGCACTGGGAGTGGGTGGGCCTGGCGAGCATGGCAGTGTCTGTCTTGGCTGAGGGCTCGTGTGAGCAATTATGGGCACCAGCCCTTTTCCCCAGCAAGCAGCACAGCGTTTTTCCCTGACTCCCAACCACAGTGGTCAGAAAGCTGGTGACCAGACCAGTGGTCAACATCTCTGGGTTCTGAAATCACCCCTCAGCTATGCCTCCAGGACAATGGGAGTCTTTCTGCACGAGATGGGCACGAGGGACCCTGTCATGGACTTGTGACCTGAGGGAACAGGGCTCCCCCAGGGCATAGCCCAGTGCTGATCTCACTTGGAGACTCACTGGCCTTGAGCCAGGGTAGACCAAAAAGAAAGAGGGGTTCTCCTCCTCCCCTGTCCCAAGAAGGCTCCCTGGTGCAGGGGTTAGTGCTTCCCCTCCCAGCTCTCTGACACACTCACACCTGGGGTTCTGGTGGACACACATGCGTGGAACACCCCTGAGGGCAATCAGGAGCCTGGCCGGCTCCTGCCTGCAGCCCAGCTGTCTCCCGGAGTGCCAAAGACAGTGCATTGGGGGGCTACACCCAGCGGAGGGCTGGGACATTCAACCACAGAATAAATGGAATCCAGGTCTTATGAAGAGACCTGCCTGTAGAGGGTCTAAGTCTGGTAGAGATGTATCCTCAACCTGGGGGGGTGGTGGCTAATCTAATGACAGAGGTGAGCCCTTGCTAAGTCCCCTCCCACTCTCAGATCACACCATCCCTCAGTGAAGGAAGGGGCAGTCTGATGGAGGAGTTTGCGGGCACACGTGTACACACACACACACATCTAAGACCAACGCAATCCAAGGAGATGAGATGAGTGTAGGCAAATAGCCTTTGAGGGCAGGAGGGGTAGATGAGGAAAGGGCCCATCCTGTCAAGAGAGGACTTAGGAGGGCTTCCAGGAGGAGGTGTTCTGGAGCTGGGAAGGGACTGCCTGGGTTTCAGGAAATACCTGGTAGGGGATGAAAGGAAAGTGTGGAAACAGGGATGAATTTCTGGGGCGATCCCCTTTCCATTATCAGGAGGATGCTATAGACTGTCAGAGGTCAGCCTTGGCCCTCAGGTAGAGGAAAGGCACAAGATTTTAGCCGAGGTCTCTGATTCGGGGCCCAAAGCCTTTTCACATCCTTTCCCCCCTTCCCCAGCGGTCCACACCCCCGGGGCAGCCCAGAGAGATCAGTAGGGGGCAGGAAGCCGGTTCTAGTCGGACAGCTGTTCTGCGCAGCTGCTGGGGGCTCTAGGGGCTGCTGAGGATTTGATTTGATTCAAGCCCCAAAATAGCCTTCGGAGCAGGAAGTGGCCCCCTCCCCCCTACACCTCCAGGGCTCTCCATCCGGGGGTTGCATTGACACCTTAGAGGTTCTGCCCCTCCCCCTCCCTCAGACTCACCCCGGGTCTCTAGAGACCCTCTTCTTTTACCTCTCCTTAGCCCGAAGCCATTCTCCTCTTCACCTTCCCTCCTCCAGGAAGCCTGCCCGGGTCGCCGACTCCCCGCACCCCCAAACTGTGCCTGCAGCAGCCCTATTGCCCACACACGATCCCAGCCCCTCCCCCACCCAGCTCTGTCTTTGGGGACTGGCGGGGCCGGTCTCGGGCTGAGAGCCTGCGGCCAGGCACCGGCGGGCTGCGGAGGGCACACAAAGACGCGGGCTGCCCTGGCCTTTGATGAGTAATCGCTGCTCCCTGGAGCCACGATTTCACTCCGCCGCCTTGGCCCCCCGCCCCCGCCCCACTCCAACTCCTCAAATAAGACTCGTTTTTGTTCAGAGGACACAATACGAGAAAATGTCACCCGGGGGGCGTGCCCCCTGGCCCCAGCCCTGACAACCGGAGCTGTTAATCATCAGGCCTCCTTCCTCCCCAGCTTCCCTCTCCAGCAGCTGGTTGAACTGGGGGAGGAGGGAAGAGCAGGGGTAGGGGACAGTTACCACCTTCTGGGGCTGAGACTTCTTCCTGCTTGAGATCAGGTCTTCATTTTTCTCCCTTCCTGGGGTACAGAGCCTGCAGACCCTGGTGCAGACCAGCCTCTCACAAAGGCCTGGACTTCTGCTCAGTTCTTAGCTTTTCTTTTCTCCATCAAAATCTGCCAAGTTCCCCAAAGCAGGAGAGATGGCAAGGCAGCTAGAAAGTGCAGCAAATGCTCTAGAAGAGGCTGCACCAGAGAACCTGGCCCAGGCTTTGCTAAGTGTCACAAAGTAAATAAAAGAGCTTGTTAGAGAGTATGGTGTGGGAAGAGGGTGGAAGTCATCCCTCCAGCAAGGCTGCAGCCAGAACCAGCTGTGCAAAGGCCCTGTGGCCTGGGGTGGTGGGAGTAAGAAGTGGCTTGGTGGGGCAAAGCCTCCCCTTCCAGGATCTCCCTAAGCATCCCTTTTCACCTGCCCCTAGATAAGCTGTTTGAGAAGGAGGGTGTTTTGCTATGCACATAGCTTCTAGACAAGTTCCTTGCACCCCCTTTCCAACCAAAAGTCTGGTTCTCAAACCCTTCTATCTAGAAATTCTAAAACCTTCATTCTTCTCATTAGGTTCACTGTCCCCACAGTCTGGCCAGTCTGGTCTGCTCTCCATCTAAAACCTCTGCTAATCTGTATATTTTCTCGGTTTCCGCTGCCACCCCACCCCATCCCCACCTAACACTAAGTCTCACTGGTGCCTCTTCAACACAGCCTGGGCCCCCAGCTCCACTCTGTTCCCTCCAGTGCACCCTCCACAGAGCAGAGAGAACGAGCTTTATAAAATGACAATCAGATTGTGTCCCTCCCTTGCTTAAAGCCTCTCCAAGGACTTCTCTTCGCTTTGAGAATGAAACTCAAATCCTTCTATGAGGAAATGTAGACAGGGCAGAAGAGTCACATTGGAACAGGGTTTGTGGATTCTCCCTGTGTGTGAGGGGCGAGTCTCAGAAGAAAAAAGGCCACAAGGAGGAGGAGGAGGCTACCTCACTTTCTGAGTAGCAGGAGCTAATTGATTAAATTTGTCTACATGAGGTCCAGTAACTGAGAAAACATCCAAACTCCTTTTGGGTCCCTCAGGCCCTGGTTGGTCTGCCCCCTCCCCATCTCCCACACCCTATCTCCTAGCACTCTCGCCTTTATGCAGTGGGCTCCAGCAGAGAAAAAGGGAAGATTTCAATCCAGTGTGCAGTTTCCCAGGCCATTCATACATTTTTAAACTCATGTATTGTATCTCTGTTACACTTCAGGCATTGCTTAGATGTGGAGATACAGAGCTAAAAAGAAACAGTCTGGGCCTGGAAGAGGGGGTGTGGCAGACAGATAATAGAGATAAATGAGAGAAGTGTGATGAGAACCCTGCCGGGGGTACTTGGGAAAGACTTCACAGTCTGGAGGAGTCCAAGGTCACAAAAAACAAAAACAGTTGGGGACTCTTAGCTAAGGGCAGGAGGTTTGTGAAGGGAAGGACCCTGACAGAACTGGGACTGGCCTGGCTGGATCAAGGAGTTTGCTAGGAAATGAGTTTGGCCTGGGAAGCAAGGGTCAGAGCATGAATGGACTTGGAAGCTTCATTAGGACTTGGGATTTATCTTTAGGCCAGAAGGCTACGGCCAAGATTTTAAAGCAGAGATGTACTTAATCAGATTTGTGTTTTAGAAAGAGCTCTCTGGCAGCAGCATAGATAGATGATAGATTAGAGAGAGGACAGACTGGAGTCAGAGAGACCAATGGGTTCCGGAAAGAAAGAAGGCAGGCCCAAAGAAGGGAACAAGTGGAGTGGCACAGGCAGGGGAAGCCATGGGAATATGGGGAGGGAGGAGAGGGGTTGGTGCTCGCACCCCAACTTCAGCCCGGGGTGATTGAGAGAGTGGTGGGTCACCCTGGACATGGACACACCAAGAGGAAGAGCAACCTGGAGGGGGTGGACGGTTCCACCTGGGGGTGTTGAGGTCCAGGCTCCTCCCCAGAGGAATGTGCAGGTGGGTCTGACTGAGGGCTGGAAACCTGGTCTGTGCTTGGGGATGAACGTTGATTGAGAGAGGCCCAGGGGATGCAAGAACATGGGTTTGCAGGGGTCCCCAGTCTCCCAGGGATTCTGCCTCTTGCAAGTGCCCAGAGGAAAGTCCCTGAATTGGGAGCAGGGGAGAAAGAAGTAGGGGCAGGAAACTCCACCCTCAGAAGGGCTGCAGTGCACCTGCAGAGATCATGAGGGTGAGGGGAGAGGGCATCCCTACCGGGATGGAATCATTGCTGTAACTGTAGCAGAGGGGCCTTGGGAAGCACGTGGCTCCCCGAATCCTCACATCTTCCAGGGACACAGAGGCTCGGATAGGTAGAATAAGCTGACCGAACTGGCCCCCTATGTTGCTCATGCCCTGGCTGGGACAGGTGAAATGTAGATTTCTTTCGATGTATGCACAATCTGCCTATTCCCAGTCCCAACTCCACCATGCGTGCGACAGAGAGCCAGAGCCTAGGGTCAAAGGGGAGGTGCGGGCAGCACGCGGCCCTTCCCACCGGCTGAGCGCACCCCCTCCCCGGAGCGCACCACCGGAACTCCGCTCGAGGACACTGGCTCCTCCTAGCGGTCACGAGGAGCATTACTTTTGACCGCGGGTCAGCTTGGAGTCCATGTCCCTTGAGCATTGGTCAAGGTCCCTCTGATCAGCCTCCAAAATGAGCCCGGTGCCGGCACCATTCCCCCCACAGGCTCTCCACCTGTTCCTATGGGAGATATTCGCGCTTGCCTATCAAAGCTGAAGCCTGACCCTAACAAAAGGCTCTCTTCTCCAGGCCAGACTCCTGGGCGGTGGTGGATGCGTTTCCATGGCTTACAGCGTGGGCGGATTCTCATCCAAATACCCACAAGCTTTTCGCCAGGCTAAGAGCTCCTGGCAGGCAAGCGCCACGTGGACTTCAGCTTTGTGTTGCTAGCGTTGGACACTGCTTTCTGTGTCCTGGTGCTTTGTAAAGGTCTACAGGAACTAAAGCCCCTCCCCTCTCAGCCACTGGGGGGCTTAAGAACATGCTGACCCCATCAGCGCAGGCCCCAGACAGTGCCATTCACATTCCTCAAACCTAGCGGTGTTAGCGTGTCACGAAGTTCTCCCTCTAAGACAAAAACCAAAACCTAAATTACTCTGCTTGGCAGGCTCCGGGCCCCTCCAGGCTCCTGCAGAGCCAGGGAGCACCCCCCAGAACTGGACCCAGCTTCCAGATGAGGTCTCTGCAGCCCCCATCCCTCCAGCCATGCCCACCATTTCCTCCCCTGCCCCTCCACCAACCACCCCAGGGCAGAGGTGAAACAGAGCCCTCCTCGGGGCTGTGTGGCTTCATCAGCATTTCCCAGCCTTGGCTGCTTCTTTTTCCACATGGTCTGTAAGGAGATTTTGCTTATTCAACAATCCTGGGGCAGAGGAGGTTTTCCTGACTCCCTCTATCTTTCCTGGGAAGAGTGAATTGTGCGCAGCATCCGGTTAGGTCAAAATGTTTTCATCACTCCTGGCTGTACTGACTCTGGGGGGAACAAGAAGAACAGGGTCCTGTGTGAGGAGGGCTCCTTACCCTGAGGGCAGGATGGATGTGGCTGCAGCGGCAACTCACATTTCATGAAACTTTTGTGTGCCCCGTGGATGTGAGAGGTGTGTTCTGGCCCCCTTGAGCAGAGTGGCAACAGAAGAAAAGCCAATGCTCAAGGTCACAGACTTACCAAGGGTGACAAAGCTGGGTCTAACCCACGCCTCCTGAGTCTCAACTCTAAGTGTCTTTTCCTTACAGCAGAGGTGTCCCTTTTATATGATCTGTAACCTTTCAGAGACCTGATTGCTGATGACCTTTGGCCTGGCAACCTGGAGAGAATAGATTCAGGGACTAACTCAGACACAGGTTCCATCTATCCTCCCTCCCTGCCAACACATTCTCCAGTCCGTGTGTCAGGCGCTGGAGTCTGAAGGCACGACCGTGCGCTGTAACTGCTGTCCGAGCACTGGGCTGGGCTCAGAGCCGCTGGGCAGCACCTGTGCGGAGGGAAGAACCACTGTCAGGGAGGCCGCTGTGACCTGACCCCTGGCTTGGGCCCCTGGGATGCTTGTTGTGTGTATGTGTATGTTGGGTGGCAGGAGGTGTGTGGGGAGGGGAATAGCATTCCCAGAGTCCCTGGAGAACTAGAACCATGGGTGGGGGGCTGCAGAGACCTCAGCTGTCTCACAATCAGAAACAGAGCCAGGCAGGGGGAGCAAGAAAGAAACTCCACTTTCTCTCCCACCTCATCCCCATCCCCACCACTTCGCCTTGGTCTAATCCACCTGGAAGAAGCTCATGTGAGCTGGGTTGATGCCTGTGAAGCGGACAGACGGGCCACCCCCCCTCACAGGGCAGGACAGGGAATAGGTCTGGGACTTTGGGGCTAAACCGAGATAACCCCGCCCCGTCTCGTACACTTAGTCCTCCTGGGGTCTAGCACAGCATCTGCTACACAGGGGACCCTCAGGAAGACTTGCCAAATGGCACGGGCACGGGAGTAATCATAGCTGTCCAGTGTCGGGAGGATCCAGTGATAAGCCTGAAGAGTTGTTGAGTGACCATGATTTGAAATGGTCAAACATGTGCCTGGACATGGAAGATGCCACTAGGCATGTTTCCTTCCTCGTTCTCCTGCTGAATGCGTTCCATTTAATCAAATGTGCCTTGATGATAAACCAGTGTGGACCTGGCCTCTGGGGCTTAGGGCGCAGAAGACAAATAAGCCGAGAAGTAAGTGGTCTAGGACTAAGGTGGCTTGCTTCCACGGGGAAGGCACGACGCTTACAGATCTTGCTGCAGCAAAGAAGACAAGTGAGGGGACAAGAAGCAGAGGATGTCTGGGCACCCCTTAGTGGGAGCTGAGGGATGCTGCAGTGCTGTTGGCATGGAAGGAAGAGTGTCAGGGCAGGAAGAGAGTGGATCCCCTAGTGCTTTGCAGAACCCCCAGTCTGAGCTCCTAGGATCCATCTGTTCCAGAAACTACCTCCCAGTTGCTGGCCCCACCTCCTGTCCTTCCAGCCCGCTCAGGCCCTCCAGTGGCCACAGCCTGGAGTTCCTGAGACCCAGGGTCATGAGCCACTCCCACTGGTCCTTCACACTTCCCTTCTGGCCCAGGCAAGATGCAGGGGTCTCTCCCTTGCAAGCCCTTCTCCACACCCCCTGCCCCTCTTTCTGTTGTTTCAGGCAGTTAAAGGAGAACCTACTCTTCTGGACAGACACACAACAAACATTTGACTAAAGGGATATTTCTCTTCTTTTGTGTAGTACTTGATTTTGCGGATCGTAAAACCATGAGATGTGTTCACTATGATTCCCCACCTGGCAAGCCCCCGGCCCCGAAGCAGTCCACAGGCATGTCCCCCTCTGTGGGAGGGGTCGCACTGGAATCCCTGGGCCTCTGTGCGCACCGACCTCACGGCTCAGTCCCCAACTGCCGTGCTTCTCTGGCTCTCTTGCCTTCGCTGCAGAGACACCTCATGCCTCCTCCCTCGAATCTCCCCCTTCCACCCTTCTTCTGACCCAACTGATGACCTTACCACATACTCAGTGAGACACCCTCTGACCCAAGGCTGCCATTTCCTACCCAGCCCCCCTGCATCTGCGCCAGGTACATAAACATGGATAAAGGGTTCCAGAAGGGTTATAAAGACACGGAAATCCCTGCCCCTCCCCTCTCCGCCTTTTCGCTCCTCCTGACCCAGCCCACTTCCACTTCTGTCCTGGTCTGACACCCCAAGATGCCTGCAGTGAAAGCACCCCCCACCCAAAGTCATCATTCTCACCACCAGATAATTTCTGTTCTTTTACAAACAGGGTGGAGTATCTCCCATGGGTCAGGGCATCCCCCTTCCCAAACCACCCTCTCACAACCCCCATTTCTCTTCTCCCCTTCCTAAAGAATTGTTGACCCTCAGTTTCCACATTCTCACTTCTTATTCTGTTTTTCTTCCCCTACACTTACAAAGAATATAGACCAATGGAAAATTCTGACAAGAAAATGTAAAGTGAAAAAGGGCAGGATATTAAGCAGCGGATTCATAGAATCTGATCCTGGTTACGTATGAATTGAAAATGAAAACCCAAACTCCAACCATGGTTATTCCTGAATATTGGGATGAGAGATGATTGTTACTTGCTTTGGTATGCTTTTCTCTTTCCTTATATCCTACAGTGAACACAGTTTACATTTTCATGACCCAAAAAGTCAAATATTATACAAAGGAAGAGAAATTTCCCTTTAGTTAAAAGTCTGTTGTGTTTCTGGTCAAGAAACTGCCTAATCGCCGTCGACTTTTTCCTCTATAGTCATTTGTAGCTATTCTGGGAGACAACTTCTGTCCTATATTCTTGTGCATGCTTTCGCCTTCATGCCATCTCTTCAATTTTAATTTTTATGAAAGATAAACATGTACATAGTTAAAGAATGCAAAGGGTCCCAGAATGCTTATTAAAAAAAAAAATTCCAGAAATCCCTGTCACCTTCCACCCTGTCTCTCCACCTGAATTCCTACTCCCCAGAAGCCATTATTTTATTTATATTTAAAAAATATTTTTATTGTAGCAATTATTCTATACATTAAAATAACCTCATATGTATAAGTTCCCCATTTCTTAACACACCCTGCCCTCCACCAAATTGCCAAGTGTTCTTCCCCATTGTCCTGTGGGCTCTGCCACCATTTGCCCCCCTTCCCCACCACTCCCTATTGGTCACCTCAGTTCTGTTGCATGTGTCCAAGGGTTGGTTTTGTTTCGTCTGTTCCTTTGTTTTGTCTAGTCACGTTCCACTTATGAATGAGATCATCTGGTATCTATCTCAGAAACCAATATTTTCCATTTTTTAAATCTATTTATTTTAGTATTTTCCTTCAAACTTGTAAACTACATGCTTCCACAAGTATGTCATGACTTTTCAGCTGTACTTACTGTCTTCCTGCTATGGAAAATGGAGATTCAGTTCATGCACATACACACTTTTCCCCTCCCTCATCTTCCCAATAGAGCTTCTGCCCCATATTTTGTGAGATCAGGCAGTGCTTACATGAAAATGTTATGCACAGTTGAGCCATGTTATATATTATGATACTACTTTTTTCTTGAATTACTTTATTTCCCTTGGAATTAAATTTGACTTATAATCCCCACTCTCTGACGGAAATCTAAATCTTCTCTCAATACTTAGAAATGAAATTTTTTTTCACAGCATCCTCCCTGGATCCCTGCTTCCTCCCACTCAGTTTGGGTGCTTTCTGAACTGTCCAGCTCCTTTCTCCATGATTCCAAGGATCCCTTTTGCCTTGCTCATGATTAGAACTCCTAGTTCTTAAATCCTTTGTCTTCAAAAAAAATTTTTTTTTCTCCTTGTTGCTGCAGCTCATCCTTAAGTAGCTTCCTGAGAATGATGTAGAGGAGGTAAAATTGTTGAGTGTTTCTGAAAGGTCTCACTTGATGAGTTGGTTAAGTAGAGAATACTAGGTAGCAAACTGATTTCCCTTAGAAGTTGAAATCATTGCTCCAATATGCTCTGAACTCTGATGTTGCTGGTGAGATACCCATGCTGATTCCTGATTCCACCTCTTTTTTCTCTGGGAACATTTAGAATTTTCATTGTTTTCATTGTTCTGAAAGTTTATGAGGATGATGAGGCTTGGTGTCCATTTGTCTCATTCATTCTGTTCCACTGAATGAGACCTTTTCATCTGAAACTCATGCCCTTCTGTTCACTTTAGTATTTATTCAATCACATCTTTCTTCTCTGTTTCCTCTGTTTTAATTTTCTGTAACATATTAGTAGGATATCGGACCTGAATTGATTTTCTACTCTATCTCTTTATCTTTTTGTTCTATTTTCTGGGAGTAATTTTATCTCCCAGTCCTGTTATTGAAGTTTTTGTTTTACATTTTGTCTCAATATTTTCATCAGAGCTTATTTAGGAAGAGGAGGAAGAAACTATTTATTTTGTTCAGTTGCTCATCATTAATGTTTCCGTGGTCCCAGGTCTTGAACCTGGGACCTGGGGAGATATGTGGACTGTGCCCATTTAAACCACTAGGCCACCAGGGCACGCCGCTTTTTAAGTTTTCAATAATTCATTCAACAACTATTTGTGAAGATCTACCATATGCTAGGCACTGTTCTAGGTGACTTCCTTTTAAAAAAAATCAACTTTATTGAGGTGTCAGTTACATGAAAAAAATTTAAGGCACATTTTTTATAAAAGTTGACAAGTTAATATGACAGTATAACCACTACTACAATCAAGATATAGAAAATTCTTATCTCTGAATGTTTCCTTGGTCTGCTCTGCAATCAGTCATCTGCTTTTCCTGGTTCTAGCACCCACCAATCATCTTCTGTCTGTCGTCATAGATGAGATTTGTCTCTTCTAGAGTTTCATATAAATGGAATCATATAATTTTCACTCTTTTATTCCTGACTTTTTTCACTCGGAATGATGGTTTTGAGATCCCTTTATTGAGCTGCTGGTGTCAGTAATTTCTTCTCACTGCTGGATTGTATTCCTTTGCAATTCACTGGCTTCTGTCTATTTACCTCCTGCTACATATCTGGGATGCTGCTGACTGGGGGTTATTAGAAAGAAAGCTGATGTGAACATGAGTATACAGGTCTTTACAGAAACCTAGGTTTTTATTTCTCTATTGGATAAATATCTAGAAGTAAAATCGCTGAATTGTAAATAAATGTTAAACTTTATAAAAAAAATTTCTAAGCAGTTTTCCAAAGTGATTGTGCCATTTTGTTTTCCCACCAGCAGTGTTCTAGTTACTCTGCAGTCTTACCAAAGCTGGTATTGTTCATCCTTTTGATTGAATCATTTTAGTTGCTATTTAATAGTATCTCATTTGGTTTTAATCTGCACTTGTTTGATGACTAATGATATGAGACTCTTGTGTTTGTTAGTCATTCTTTGATGAAATATCTGTTCAAACTTTTTTTTAATCTATTTCAGTTTTTTAATTGGGTTTATATTCTTTTTCTGGGGTTGTTTATATGTACTGGATGAAAGTCCTTTGTCCTATGAATACATTGCAGGTATGTCTTCCAGAGTAGAGTTAGTTTTTTTTTCTTAACAATGTGTTTTGAAGAGCAAGAGTTTCCATTTTAATTATGTTCAATGTATCAGTTTTCTTTTTCTGTGGTTTGTGTTTTTTGTGTTTTATGTAATAAACCCTTACCAGGGTTATGAAGATTTTCTCCCGCTTTTATTCTAGAAGTTTTATAGTTTTAGCTCTTATGTTTGGGCCCATGATGCATTTCTGGTTACTTTTTGTGTATGGAGTAAGGTAAGGGCCAGGTACTTTGCTTTCCCATGTGGGTATCTGATAGCTCCGTTGCCATTTTTTAAAAAGGCTATACATTCGCCATTGAATGACATTGTCTTCTTAGTCAAAAGTTAATTGACAGTGTGCCCTGGTAGCCTAGCAGTGTAGTACACCCTGGGAGCAGTCCCACATATATCCCAAGGCCCTGGGTTCAAGACCTGGGACTGGGGGTGGCGGGGAACCACCAATGTGAACAACTGAATAAAAATAAAGTTCTTCCTCCTCCTCTCTCTTCCTACCTACTCACCTTCATTCCTGCCTGCACCTTAAAAAATAAATAGATAAAAGTCAATTTCAACAGATGCATGGGTTTATTTTAGGCTTCTCTATTCTGTGTCATTGAGAGCTAATACCCATCCTCTAGGCTACTTTTGTTTTGTGAATGAATTAATACTATGGTCTCTATATATACACGAAACTTCCCAACTTTTGTTTTTCAAAACTGTCTTGCCAATTCTAGGTCTTTTGTAACTTCATATATATTCTAGAATTAATTCGTCGGAGTCTAAAATAATGCTTGCTGAAATCTTGTTTGAAATTATTTTAAATCTATAGATCAGTGTAGAAGGAATTGACACTTTTAACAACATGAGGTTTCTTCCTATTTATTTTTCTTGCTGATGGTAAGCAGTCATGCTGGCTAAGCTCCTGGTGCTGAACAGAAGTTTTGAGGGGGGATCTTTACCTTGTTTTTGATTTTAGGGGAAAATATGCAGTCTTTCATCCCTACCTATTTTCTTTGAGATCATATTGTGTTTAGCTTCATGGATGGTAGAATCTTGCTTTTTATCTGTGAGTATAAATTATCAGATTTATTTATTTGCTAGATTTTCCATGTGCCTTGCCCCAATCTAATTCTGCCAAGATTTGTGTTTGTGTTGCTTTTATTTTGGTTTGGTTTGGTTTTGTTTATTTAGTTTTGTTTGCTTCACTCTTCTCTGTCATATTATGACTTTTCTCAAATGGGCTTGATTGTTTCTTTTTGAGAGTGGGCATTGCAAACTCCTGGGTAATCTCCCAGTCATTTCTTCCCAGATACTTGGCTGCTCAGCTAAAGAATTCTTTCTCAGCCTCTTTTGTGAGTTAGATGAGGTCACGCTTTCACCAGTAAAATGGAGTGGAATTTCTGTGTGCTGCCTCTGCCTTGTTTGCTTAAACAAAATCACTGCCCTCAGTTTCCTCTGCTTTCCCTTCTTGCAAGCTGACACACAGATGGCCCCTGCTTCAAAGATGATCTTTTAGGGAATGGCAAGCCAATGAAAGGGAACTGGGTCTGTGAATGACCTGTGAAGCAGAGAATTTAACTTCTATCTTCTTTAATCGGCTGTGTTTGATATCTCCTTGGTAGAGCAAGTTAGATTTTTAAATAATATCTCAACTAATGTAAACGCAAAAAGCTGGTTAGAAACGCTGTGTGAGTGCTTGTCCAGTGTGGGTTTCACTCTAAGGTAGTAGCTCTCCAGATGTGGTCCATAGGTCCTTAAGACCCTTTTAGAAGGCATGTGAACTCAAAATCAATTTAATGGAGCATCCTGGTGGCTCAGGCACTAAGCCAGTGGCTGGGGTGTGAATCATGCAAAAGCCTGAAAACCATATTTTGCAACCCTGGGACCAGGGAGAAGAACGAAAAATAAATAAAAGTGCTTCCTCCTCTCTTCCTCCCTCAAAAAGATGCTTCCTCCTCCTCTCTCCTCCTTCCTTAAAAAAATTAATTGTGGCTCAGGTGGCTGAGGCATTGGCGAGTGGCCCATGTATTGCCCAAGAGCCCCAGTTCAAGACCAGGGGCTGGGGTGAAAAACCAAATGGGACAACTAAGTGAAGATGCTTCTTCTTCCTCTCCCTTCCTTCCTCCTCTCTTTCCTTTCCTCTCCTAAAAAAAAAAGTGTCTTTCAAAAAATAATTAATTTTATTACTAAATCATATTTGCCTTTTCCGTGTTCATTCTCTTCTGAGCTTCTTTCCAAAGGCTATGTGGCCTCTGCTCGTACAACAGATTGAGTCAAGAACCAGATAATTGTAAAAATCGAAAACAAGACTAAATACTAAATATTTTTGCTTGGGAAACTGTTTCTTTCTTTCTTTTTCTTTATTTCAAAAAACTGTGTTAGCACATAGTGAGTTTATTACAGTTTTTTTTAAATACAAATTTTAGGAGTGCCCTGGTGGAGTAGCGGTTGGGTCAATTGCCTCCAAAGGAGCACAGGCCACATACCCTTGGGTTGAGTTCTGAGTCCTGTGGAGACAACCAGTGTGATCAACTAAATAAAAATAAAATAAAATGCTTCTTCCTCTCCCCGTCTGCCTGCCTACTCGCCTTCATTTCTGCCTGTACAGCTCCTTTAAATAAATACATAAATGAATTTTAAAATTTCTCGTTTAAAGATATACAATCCTCACTTTAAAAACTCTTTGGAGTACTCAATACCCTTTAAAGCCATCAAGAGGTCCTAAATCAAAAGGCTTAGGATCTTTTGCACTAGGGTGATCTGCTAGGGCTCTTTCCTTCGAGATTTCTGGTTGCCGTGATTTGGAGATTTTGCTCTTAGGCTGGTTTTTCTCCATTCTCTTGCTTGGAAACTTTCAGGGACTTTTCACTGCACTTAAAGCTTTTTAGCAAAGCCTACAACATCTGGCACTTGTTTATTTCACCATTATAATCTTATATAACCGTCCCATTCGCTCATTATGCTCATCTTCATGCGGTTCCTCCGGCACCGAGCTGGGACTTGCCCCAAGGTCTCTGCACTGTAGGGAAATGCCTTCTCTGTGGCGCCCTGCCGCCCTCACATCTTCATGCTGCCCACATGGACAAGACTGGCATTATAGCTGATTCTAAGTCTTGGCGGAATTCTTGTGATCCTCTTGTCTTAGAGGAAAGTAACCATGAGACAGTTTTTGTTTCACCGCCCCCCCCCCCCCCCCCCCCCCCCGCCATCCCCTTCTTTTTTAAGTTTTTTAAAGGACAGGTGCAGGCAGGAATGAAAACAAGTAGGCAGTGCTCGGGCAGGAAGAGAGGAGGAAGAAGTAATTTTATTTTTTATTCAGTTGTTCACACTAGATGGTCCCTGTCCCCATGCCCCCATGTGAGACTTGAACCCAGGATATCTGGCCTGTGCTCTGTGGAGGAGACTGACCTACCAGCTGCTCCTCCAGGGCGCACCTGTTTCACCTCCTTAAAGACACTCTGTAAGCTGTAGTACTGCTACCTGCAGCAGCCATGGCTACTGGACAGCGGGGTGTCCTAACATTGTGTTACAGTCATCTGGTCCCCCTGGTTTCAGTGTCACCCTCCACAAGGGCCACTAGAAGCTGGCACGTTTACTCTTCCTTTCAGTGTCTATGTAAGTCATAAACTGAATTTTTTTTTAATTTTACAATTCTATTTATTTTAATTTTTTAATAGTAACATTATTTTTTTTGTTCACAATGCTATGTTCATTTTAGGAAACTGAAATGCATCTCAGTCTATATTTCACAGCATACCCACCATCAGAGTCCCAGTATCCTTTGCCACCGCCTTTTCCTCCACTTTACTCCTTTCCCCACCTCCCTCCCTCACCCCCCAGGAACCACAGCCCTGTGTCCTGTTATTTTTGTTGGCATTTGTATGTTCATCTATTTATGTTCATAAACTGAATCTTAAAAGGGCTTAAAAGGGCTCATTGCCCCTTTTCCAGTCAGGTCTCTCAGACCTGCCTTGCCGGTGCTTGACATGTCCGTGTGCTAGTCCCTCTGCCTGAATGCTCGCCTCCCACCTCACCCAACCCTTTCCACGTCTCCTCGTGGTCTTCTCCACCAGTTTGTTAGGTGCCTTGCGACAGACACTGCTGGCTGCAATTCCAACACCCATTCTCCCTTTCATCCTGCACCTCGTAAAAAGGAACTCCAATTTTGATTTGTTAGGGTATTGCGTGGTCATGTGGTTTAGAAGTCACACCCCTCTCCTGTCCCAGAGGTTGACTCTTGATTTGCTAAGTTCCAACAAGGCAATGCCATTCCTCCCCAATGACTGGTCTGGAAATGGGCAGATAATACGATTCTACCCAGTGGCACATAGGGAGCTACCTGGCGGATCCTTCCGGATAACTTTACCTCATTCTAATATAGGAATCTCAAAATGTCATGTGCCCTTTTCCTGCCTTCTGGTTTTTGGTTATTGCTGTGTGAGAATGTTAACCTTCCACGGTCATCGTGAGAACTTGAGGAGACAACAAATCAACACGTGAAGACAGCGGGGCTGAAAGGAGGACAGGCCGCATCACGGATGGCCTGTGAGCCAGTAAGTTGACCAACCCCAGAGCCGTCCACCCGGATACTGGTTCCTGGCTACACGGGCAAATCTTTTTATTGAGCTTTGCTTTACTGCACTTCACAGAGATTGTGTTTTTTACAAACTGAAGGCTTGCAGCAACCTGTTTGGAGCCAGCGAGTCCATGCCGTGGTCCACGCCATTTTTCTAACAGCATAAGGTCCCTTCGTCTTTCATTTTTTGGCAATAAAGCATTTTTAATTAAGGTGTGTAAATCGTTTTTAGGCATAGTGTCTAAAATGCCCTTTATAGTGTGTTTTAGTGTAAAACACACAGTATAGTGTAAACATAAATTTTTTTTTAAGGAAAAGTGAAGACAGGAATGAAGGCAAGCAGACAAGAAGAAGGAGAAAGAAGTGTTTTATTTTTTATTTTTATTTAGTTGGTCACACTGGTTGTTTCCCCCGGGACCAGGGACTCAAACTCAGAGGTACGTGGCCTGTGCTCCTTAGGAGACAATTAACCCAACAGTTACTCCACCAGGGCACACCTAAATATAATTTTATCTGCACTGGGAAACAAAAAAGCTGTGACTCACTTTACTGCAGGGAACAGAGTTTGAGTGTCTCTGAGATGTGACTGTGATGTAGTTCCTTCTCATTTGATTCAGCTGAGCCCACTCTTCTGTTACACTCAAAACCTTCCTGATTCTCACATCTTCCTTATATTTGCCTGCTGCTCTCCTTCATGAAACTCACCAATATTTTATTTCTTTGTGTGCTTGGTTTGTTTTTGTTTTTTTTTGCTGGTAGACCACCCTCCCCTCACTCTAGAATGGAAAGTCCATTAAGACAGGGTCTTCTGTCTTCCTCATCACTGTATCCCAGCATCTAGTATGATGTTTGGGACATGACAGGCCTCCAATATATGTGTGTTAAATGAATGAAGAAAAAACAGATTCTTCTACACTTGTTTGATTTAATTACCCCTTACTCCCACACTGGCATTGAGCTAGGAAGTAAAATCATCCTTTGTTTGGATATTACTTACAGATCACTCGCTGCCAGATTAGAAAAGAACAGACAATGATATAAGATGTATCTGCAACGTATTAGCTGTGTGACTATAACCAAGTTGAATCTCTATTTCTTCATTTCCAAAATGATGATATGTAAATAGGTTAAATAAATTGTATGTATTTATGAATCAACTGCTCCAGAATCAGTGTTCTAGATATTTGCTTTTATTCCTGACTTGCACATCTGGCTGGGCAGAGCAGCTGATGGAAAAAAACATTCTTTGTCAGACCAGCTCAGACCTGCTCCTGAAGCTGATGCATCAGTGCTGCTCTTTCCCTAATCTTTCCTTAATCACAATTAAATGATTTCAAATGCCCTCCCCCACCCCCGTTCCCTTATCCATCGTCTCCTCTCTCCACTGACAATCAGCCCATCCACACGCCGCCTTCATGTGGTATCAGCTTCCCTGCTGCCTTTGCCTCCCAGGACACAATGTGGGAAGTGGAAATAATATAGGACTGAGACCCAGAAGACCTGGATTCCAGTACAGTCTGGCTCTAACTAGGTAAATGACTCTGAGCAAGCCATTTAACCTCTGAACCTCAACCTCCTTATCTGTAACATAGGGACAATGGATTGCAATGAGACTCAAGTGGGATGTTACATATACACAGACCTGACAATTATAAAGTATTATACAAAAATTGATGTAATATTTTCAACATTCCTGCTAGTGAAATTACATTAGAAGCAAACAATACTAAGGCTCTTTTTACAGAATTCTGGAGCAGCCTGTTTTCTGTTTCCTGACCCCAGTCTGCCCAACTGACCACTTCAGTGTCCTTCATTATTCAGTCATTCAACAAATACTTATTTAGTGCCTGCATTGTTATATCTTTTTCTTTTTTAAAAAAAGGAAAGGTGCAGGCAGGAATGAAGGTGAGCAGGAGACAGTCAGGAAGAGAAAGGAGGAAGAAGCATTTTTAATTTCTTTTATTTAGTTGTTCCTCTCAGCCCTGGAACACAAACCTGGGTCCTTGGGATGCATGTAGACTATGCCAGCCAGAGGCAGCAGTCCCAACCACTACGTTGTATATTCTGAGAATAAAATAATAAAGACAATGGACTAAACTTTCAGCTCACAGAGTTGCATTCTAGTAGAGGGAAAAAATGTGCTTGGTTAAGGCAAACTCATACAATCTGAAGAGTGCTGCTGAAGGTAGCTGTGGTCACCTGATTGTGCTAAGTGGGGAGAAAGCAGGTGGACGGAGAGGAGACATGTGGGGGTAGGGGATATTGAAAGATCTAATCCTAATAGAAGTCAGAAATGGACCTGGCTTCA
Organism: Solenodon paradoxus; assembly: GCA_004363575.1. NCBI lineage: Eukaryota > Metazoa > Chordata > Mammalia > Eulipotyphla > Solenodontidae > Solenodon > Solenodon paradoxus. The sequence continues at coordinate 77,794 of RJWH01002805.1, forward strand.
TCAAAATTAATTGTCTATACACCATTTAGGTAGTATCCCAGCTAAGAATGCAAACCTGAACCTAATCATGAGGACATATCAGATAAACTCAAAATGAGAAACATTCTATTTTTTTGCTTTAAGGAAATCAAAGAAAAGGAAGGCTGAGGACACGTTTTGGATTAAAGGGGACTAAATAAACTTGAGAAATAAATACACTACCTATCTTAGCCTGGATCCTATGTGGGAGGGAGCTGATATAAAGTTCATTATTTGGTCAGTGGACAAATTGGAACGCCCTGGGTAGATTACACTTACTTACCTTATATACAGGGATGTCCTTATTCCTAGAAGATACAAAGAGAAAAGGAGTTGGGAGAGTAAATGATAAAAGAAACACAGCAAAGTGTTAGCAAAAGGTGAATTAGAGTAAAGGATACATGTGTTCCTTGCACTACTCTTGCAACTTTCCCAAATAAGACTTTGTGTCTGGGAGAAATACTCTTCCACCAGTGGTGAATGTACCCCTGCCCATTTCAGCCACCAGCCGCAGGCCTAGCCGGCTACTCTTCCCCACAACCCTAAGGCCCATCTTCCGGCAAGTACTGCATGGATTCAGAGAAGGCACGTGTATTTATCACCAAGGAACTACCGTCCCCAAAAGGCTTTGCTTACACGTCGCCGCGTTTGCCACCAAGGAAAAAAGTGCTTTCAGCGCAGCCCAGCCGCTGCATGTCTTCATGGGAATTGTAGTTCGTGTGCAAAGAGTCGTGGAGTCAGGATAGGGCTGCAAACCACCCTTCCCAGAAGGCACAGCGCTCTTCCTTACCAATCGGAAGCGCGGATCTTGAAAGGGGGCGGGAAAGAGGAGGAGCTGCCCGGCGCTTGCGCAGTTCGTGTGGCTGAAGAATTCATGTGGAGGTCAGGGTGGAAGCAGGTGAGAAAGGAGGGGAGCGGTGGCGACCTCCGTCGCGCCCTTCTCCAAACCTCGTTTGCTTTCCATTGCCAATTTGAGCGAGCGGGTCGAGTGCGTGCGTCCGTAGCATGGGGGAAGAGAAAGGGCATGAGCCTGGGGCGAGCCAGGGATTCTTAGAATAAAGGAGGTGTGTATGGGGGCAGGGTGAGGAACAATCCAGAAGCTGTTAGAAATGGAAAGGCTGAGGGATCAGGACTAAGTGTCCAGTCCTCAGGAAGAGAGTGTTTAAATGCACAGGACATTAAGGTAGACTCGGGAGTTAAGGACTGGGAAGGAGGGAGGATTTGCGACTCGGGTGCACGAAGACAGTGGGCGGGGCTTTGCAAAGTTAAGTCTAGGAGTGGTTTGCAGTTAGATCTGCGATGCTCCCGCCTACCCGGCCTCAGCTCCACCCTCCGGCTTCTTCCCGGGGGCTCTCCGCCGCTGCTTAGAGCTTTTCTTCCCCTCTGGCTCTTCTGTGATCCTGGTCCCAGCATGTCGTACCTCTCCTGCTTCCATAATAACAGATCGTTGTTAACATCTGATATTGAGAAGCTGTATGGTGGTGTTCAGGTGTACCTTCTAGAATGATTCCAGGTTCTAACCCCGATTCCCCTACTTAATTGCTGTGTAATCTTGAATTTCCCAAGTAACTTCTGTGTGTAATGATCTCCTTTATATGGGTTTTGTGAGGATTTAATCAGTTGCTATTAGAAGGCTGCCTGGGCTTCACGTGTGTGGTGTGCCCTACGGGTCTCTCTTTTTGTGCAAGAGCAAACTACTACTTCTGCAGTCTTGCCAGGACAGGCAGAAAGTTTCTTCTCCTGTTTGACCAAGTATTATTTGAAGGTGTGTGTTATGCTTCTAGAAAAATCTCAGGGAAAAGTTTCTCAAGTAACTGTAGTAGCTGTTAGATTAGGCAAAGGAAAGGGTGGAAAGGGTGAGATAAAGTTCCTCTCCCAGAACTTTAGGCACCAAAGTTGTTCTAGATGGCAAGGTGTATTTCTTATCCAGAGATGATAAGATTCTTGGTAGACTAACTCAATCACTATTGAAATGTCATCACATGAAGCTGCCAATTTTGCTCACATTCTTTAAAATGAGAAAGAAGACTGCTAGGTAGAAAGGTAAGCTGTTGTTATTCACTGTTGGACTCACCATATAGCACATTTTTGAATTGCTTTCCTCAACCATAACTGCACAGATGGAACCGCGCAGTCTCTCTCTTGGAACCTCTTGTCCAGGAAACGGGAGGATGTTTTAGTGTGGTGCTAATTTCTCCACGGCTGTCAAGCCCATGCTTCTTTCCTTTTTAAATCAAGCATCCCAGGCCCCTTTTCTCTATTTCTTCCTCCCTCTGTTTGTTTCTGTTTTCTTTTGTATTGTTCTCCAAACTCATTTAATTGGTGTGATATTGACTTGCAACATAATTGCACTTTAGATGTGCAAGTTCACTTTTCTTCACATATGTAACAGTCTGACTCCTGTTCCTCAATGATAGAGAAACAAGGAGGAAAAGGAAAAGGCAGAGGAGTTGAGACTACGCTTTTCCAAAGTATAGCGTACTATTTGTTAAGTATCCTCAGTGGAGGATTCGGAGCTCTCAAGAGTGGGGAATAAGTTTGAGAAGTGATTCTTTTACTTCAAAAGGCTTTCTCTGGGGGTTTTGACATCACGTTGTTTTGTTTTTGCGTCCATAGGTGTGAGTGGGTCCAGCAGAAGGAGACATGGCCGCCAAAGTGTTTGAGACCATCGGCAAGTTCGGCCTGGCCCTGGCCGTTGCGGGAGGTGTTGTTAACTCAGCCTTGTATAATGGTGAGGCACCGACGGGCGATGGGTCACTCCCCTTTCCTGGAGGAGTTCTGATGGTCCGCACAGTCTGTGTGACACTCCGGATCATAGCTGCAGTCTGTGAATGTGTTGGTGACTGAGAGGGCTCAACTACTGCATGCCCCATCCCCTGGTTGCATGTGGCCTTTTGGCCATAGGTTCTTTCAGAGCCTTTATTCACGGAGTCCCAGCCCAGACCCTGGGTGGATGTTGCCAGCCACTCCCGTTCATTTGAGGTGATGCTGCAGCAGTGCCAGGATGTCACTGGCTTGCTGACGTGGGGATCCTGTGTGGCCTTTCTGCTGTGTGTGAAGTAGCTCAGCAAGGCCTTTCGCCCTTTAGAGACCTGGCCGTGCTGAAGTTGGGCTGCTCCAGAGAAAACATCTTCGAGACACACAGCCCAGCTTTTAACAGTGTGGAAGGTGTAAGCCAGCCTTCTGCTTTCCTGTGCGGGGAAAGTGGCAATAGAATCCCCCACTGCGTGTGGTTGTCTGACCAGAGTGGAATTGCTTTCAGGGTGAAGGTATTTGACCAACTCTAAGTCCAAAAGGCCAGGCAGGCAGCAACTGATCAGAAGAGCCAGCTCGGAGAGATGGCACCACTTTCTCCACTGATCCTTTTTGGTCACACCTGCACAACCGACAGTAGTTCCCTCGCCGGTTCCTTTCTGGGACCTCCCCAAGTGGAGTGTGCCCGTGGGCAGGGCGCCACTTCGGGGAACACTGGGTTTACTTGGAGCCAGGCTGGAGGTGGGCAGCAGTGAAGGCCTTGGTGAGTTCTGGAAGTTTGGGGAGTTGATTCCTGGAAATGAATTGGGGTATATGGTGGTAAATCAAAAACTAAACAGCAGTTGTCCCAAGGGGAACTAAGATGCAAAGGAATGGATCCTGTTTCTGGAGTCCTTGGGAAGACATGGGACAGGCAATGATTACTTCATCTTGCAGCTACTTGGAGCCTCTGGAGACCAGAGGTGTGGGAAGACGGGTCAGGAGATAGGGGACTTAATAAATGAACAGACAGTGCCAGCATGACCGGCTGAGGAACTTTTCCTAATCCGTTGTTTTTCTTCACTGCAGTGGATGCTGGGCACAGAGCTGTCATCTTTGACCGGTTCCGGGGCGTGCAGGACCTTGTGGTGGGGGAAGGGACTCACTTCCTCATCCCTTGGGTACAGAAGCCAATTATCTTCGACTGCCGCTCTCGGCCACGTAATGTGCCGGTGATCACTGGCAGCAAAGGTAAGTCCTGCCAGTGGGTGGGGTGAAGCAGAGAGTGGAGGGTGCTATGTCCCGTCCAGAAGCATCTGCGGGACCCCGGATCCAGAAGACTTTGAACTTCACACCATAAGCAGTCCTAGCATGTTAACCCTGGAGAGTTTTGTAGGGAGTCATAGGAAAAAAATAGGCTCTTAAGGCACAAGTGTAGAGAAATGCACAAAGTGGGTATTTCAAGAGTTCCATAGTGACCTAATTTTAAAGAAAATGAAATGTGCCTTTCGCTTCCCGCATTCAGCTTGCTGTGTGGTTCTTGGTCCCCAGAGTGTCTAAACCCATCTGGCCGTTCTGTTTGCCTTCACTGCTGACTCACCCTTTGCCTTGCTTTCCAAGGCCTCCATGGACCTCATCCTTTCATCGCACAGGCTGAGGCCCCCATCCCTGAGAGCAGGCCCCTGGTTTCACTACATTTCCAGTCAGAGCCCAGAATGAAAGCCTCTCACTGTCCTCCCGCATCCTACACACAGCGCTGCACTGGCAGTGAAGGGACTAGCAGATACTGGCTTAGCAGTGACATTTTTCCCAGCAAGAGGAGAGGGTCACATGACATTAGTCTGCCACCTCGATAACGCGCAGGCTGCCCTCGGTGCTGTTCCACAGTGTCGCTCACTGACTGTGCCAGGCTGTGCCGGTGGGACCGGGAGGGTAGTTCACAGAGGACTGCAGCCCGGGACTTGACTCCTCCATCTAGTCAGGAGACAGACCTGTGAACACGCCTGTGCAGTCGCCTGGGCTGAGCACTCGAGCCAGGGATGGAAGAGCAGGAAAAAGGACGGGGCGGGAGGCTCCTGCAAGAACTAAGGTCCGTGCTGGCACTGAGTGAGACGTAGGGGCAGAGCAGGTGGGCAAGTGAATTATTAGGGTATCTGCCCTGTGACTCCTGGCCAGGGAGAGGAGGAAAGTTCCTTTGAAAGATACGGTTTGTCCTTTTCAAGAGGAAACCAAAAGCGGGATGGGGTTAATCAAGAAATGTAAAATTAACTTAAAGGCCTAGTTCTTTTGTTTGTTAAAAAGGAAAGATGCAGGCAGAAGGAGAGGAGGTGGAAGCACTTTATTCTATTTAGGTGTCCATCTTGTTGCCTCTCCGGCCTGGCACCTTAAGCCAGAGACCTTGGGATGCGTGTGAACTGTGCTGCAGAGGACTAAATTGCTACGCCTCGTTGTAAACAATCCACATCTTGGGATTTCTTTCTCTGCTATTTCAGTGATTTGTTTGCTTGTTTAATACCCATCTTTTGGGCTTGACCTGGTCTGCACCTCCAAGTCCTGAGCCACTCGTTCTGGGGGGAAGTTGCTCTGAGGATACATTATGCACCCAGCTTCACAGCTGTGAGGGAGATAGAAACTTCAGGGAGCAAAGATTTGTTGTGTGTATGTTCCCCACTCCTCTTGGAGCTGGGCCCGGGACCCTGTCTCACTGACTGTGGATGACTGCAGGCAAGCTGTGATGACGCTGTGGGTGAGTCAGCCTGAATGGTCAGGGGAGGTTGTCCTTCCCACTCTGGACCCTGTGACTGGCCAAGTACTGGGATGTGGGCTCCCAATGAGTCCGATAACCCCCTGCATCTGTTGGGCATTTGACAGCGTGCTTTTGTCTGCTCCTCTTCCTTTTCCCCCAACCTGCCTGGTAGGCAGATGGAATCCCCCGTCCTTATGATAAGGAAGGCAGCTGAGATTGATTCAGGCGAGCAGAGGCCCCAGAATCAGTAAGCAGCAGAGCAGGACTGCAAGAAGCTCTCCACAGTATATTCCTGACTTGGGCCACGTGGCCCAGGCCTTGGAAAGGCCTCACCGTAGAATTATTGTCATTGGCTGTTTTCTTAAAACGTTCACTATTCAGACATCACAGGGCACCCGTTGGAGCAAGCAGTCTGAATCACTTAGATCAGAGGCCAGTCGGGACATACTGAAAAGCAGCCACACCAGAAACCTTTAAGAGGTGGTGCCCCTCTGGTGCTCCGCTGGGTTCTCTGTCAAGGAAACCTCCCTGAGCTCCTTACCCTCGAGGGTCTTAAAATCTTCAATTTTCGTTATAAGTTACAGCTAATTTAGGAAAAAAATAAGTCACGTGGGTGTGCCCTGTAAAGTGCTTCCTCTTTTTCTTCTTGCCTGCCTGCTTCTATTCACCTTTATTCCTGCCTACACTTTTCCTTTAAAAAAAAAAAGGAAAAAGCACATCCTGGTGGAGTAGCAGTCAGGTCATCAGCTCCAAAAGAACAGGCCACACACCTCTGGATTCAAGTCCTGGGCCTTGCGGCAGGGGAGGAAGCACCGTGAACAACTAAATAAAAATAAAGTAAAATGCTTCTTCCCCACTCTCTCTTCTTGCTTGCCTGCTTCTGTTCACCTTTATTCCTGCCTGCACCTTTCCTTTAAACAATTCTTTAAAAATTCAAAACAAAACGGTGGCCTATTAAGTGACCAGAAAAAAGCATTTTATTTTCTTTTTATTTGGTTCTTTATACTGGTTGTTGGCCCTGGACATGGGACTCGAACCCAGGGGGTTGTGGTCTGTGCTCCTTCGGATGCGATTGACCCAACTGCTGCTCCAGCAGGGCACGCCTGTGTTTTTTCATTTTAACTCCATTTCCCATCCCTTCTAAGACTTACAGAACGTCAACATCACCCTGCGCATATTGTTCCGGCCGGTGGCCAGCCAGCTTCCCCGCATCTACACCAGCATCGGTGAGGACTACGACGAGCGTGTGCTGCCGTCCATCACTACGGAAATCCTCAAGTCAGTGGTGGTGAGTGGCAGGGCCCGAGCGGGCAGGGCTCGGCGGTGGGTGCTGTGAGGTGGCTGCTGGCTCCGGTTCCCTTCCTTGCCCTGACCTGCCCCTCTGCCCTCCCCGGGAACCAGGCCCGCTTTGATGCCGGAGAACTAATCACCCAGAGAGAGCTGGTCTCCAGACAGGTGAGCGACGACCTTACGGAGCGAGCAGCGACCTTTGGGCTCATCCTGGACGACGTGTCCTTGGTAAGATCCTGGGGGAGCCTTCAGGAAAGGGACTGTGGTTCTTGTCTCGGTGCTGGCTTTGCTTCCAGTTGGACGTTATTGAGTTCTGGTTCCGCTTTTCTTCTTGTGAGACATGGAAACGTGGGACTTCTTAACAGTAGGAGGCTGTCTTGTTGGGTTGGTTTTCAGATGGGGGCTCCCGGACCTCCCCTCTGCCAGGCACATTTTTCTTTGGACTCCTGTCTCTCTGCAGATGGTCCCTACCAGTAGATTTTTGTCCTTCCCCAAACACTGAATGTTCCCCATTGCAGTGTCTTGTAATCCTGTTTAATGCAGGAAGGAGCTGCCTGGTAGCGACTAGCAAACAGCTCGGAGAGTCTTTCCCCAGCGCAGACCTCCCAGCCTGACCCCTGGGAATTTCCTAACGCTTAGGGTCTGAAACTTAGTCGTGTGAGTTCTGGGAAACCCCCATGAAAGATGATAAGCGTGTAAATGAGCAGTTCTGGTTCCCAAAGACTGGTATGGGGGCAAAGGACATCTTGGAGGTGTAAGCTGCCCTCTTGAGACCCTGTTGTCTGTGTATTAATGTGACACCGAATGCCATAACGCAGGCAGTGCAGGCCGGGTAGCGTTTCAGATCCAGGAGGGTGAGGGGAAGGGGTCGCATTTCTCGGGTCTCTGGGAAAAATCATTTGGAGTGATTTGTTCGGGTAGCAAGGTAGAGTGTTTCCTGTTCAGTTCTCCTGTGCAATTTCCCCCTCAGCATCTGTGCAGCTGTTTAAACAGGCAGACTGACACCCAGTGCTAACCCTCAGGGCGCTGCTCCCCTCACCGCTGCTTGCCTCCACAGACGGGCTCACGGGCTCCCTCTGCTGGCAGGATGCCAGGCTGCAGCCATTTGGCAGCTCTTCCCACTTGTGTTAACCTAAACACCTTGGCTGTGAGAAAATGCTAAGTGAAAACCTAGGGAGAAGCTTGGCATTTGCTAGATTGTAACCGCATACTCTATTCTGGGGAAATGTGGGTTGACCACAAGAAACTTTATCTAAGAGGTGTGAGAAGAAAATTAGATTTAATGGAGAATTTGCTGCCCTCAGCAGGCCCTTGTAGAAAGAAATTGTTCCTTAATTGCACGTTGCATTTTTCATTTCTCAGAATTTCATTTGTTTCTGCAAACTTTGAACAAGAGTCCAGAACTGGAGCAGGCCGAGCAGAAGTGCTGTAGTTGAAAAAGTGCTAAAAATTCCAGAAGATAGGGCAGGAATTTACCCTTCGGGAGAAGGTGTGGGCAGACTGCTTACATGTTAGACAGAAAAGACCGGTAGGGAGGGTGGGGGAGGAAATAAGACACAGCAGTCCAAAACCCATGTTATTTTCTTTACCTCTTCTTTTTTAATAAAAATAAATAAATCAGTAAATTGCTCTAGGCCAGGCATTAGGAGTTCTGAGATCTGTCCCCAGTGTTTACACTGTCATTAGAGACAGTCACTTCAGCCAAGTCTCAGTGATGTTATTCGGGAAGGTCTATGGATAATCAGTAATTTGTACTCTCTCTAAGCAATGGCTTTACCTGTCCTGTCTTTTAAAACTTTTACCAGAAGCACTCACACAGGGAATACTGTGATTTGCAGTCCCCCATCTGTCCTTTTCCTGTTTGTGGCGAGGTGCTGTGAGAAGAGTGGACTGGTCCATCCATAAGCAGAGGGCGCCCAGCTACTGAGTGAGGACCTGCTGCGCTCCCCACTCTCGGCTCTTTTCCATCTGGCCTCCCTGAGCCTTTCAAACAGGCCATCAGAGGACCTTGGAGGAGCACGAGAAAGGATGGGGTCCTAGCGCCTCCAGGTCTCCTCCCCTAGGGAGGTGGCCAGTTGACAGGTTATCTTCTGGTGCCCGGAGGCCGTCTTCTACTTGAGACCACTGAAATCAGAGTGACAGGATAATGTACAGGAGCAGCTTGGGCCGCAGAGGAGTCTGGGGTGTGGACTGCGTTTGGACATGGACGCGGAGGTGGAGTTGAAAGGGTACTCTGGCCTGTGATCTTCCAGCTGCTGGAGCTGTTCCTGGGCTCTTCCTCCAGCGGCCCAGAGGCCTTGCAGCAGTGCTGTCTAAGCAATTAGGCCACCTCATCTCATGCTCACTCTCTCCCCTTAGACACATCTGACCTTCGGGAAGGAGTTCACAGAAGCAGTAGAAGCCAAACAGGTGGCTCAGCAGGAAGCAGAGAGGGCCAGATTTGTGGTGGAAAAGGTGAGCGTTCAGCCAGATGGCGGGAGCCTCTCTTCCCTTCTCCTATACATACCCTCCCCATTTGCTGGGTGGCCTGGAAATTCAGCATCTGTCATCTCTTCTTCCGGGATCATCGGAAGGGGATTGAAAGGACCATACTTCTGCAATTGGTTCCAGAGTCTTCGGGGGCTTGTCAGGGATATGTGAAGTTATGTTCCTCAGTCACTGAAGGGTGATTTTTTTCCCACTTCCCTAAGATCAAAAACGCTCGCCTGCAAATAAGGCTGTTTCTCCTGGGATATTTTCAGCTTCACTCAGAAGTCATTTTTCACCGAGGTTAACAGTGAAAACTGACAGCAAAAAGGATCCGACCTCACGCCAGATGTGCTATCGTCACAGGGCTTTCTCCAGGCGCTAAGTCCATCCAGATGTGTGAGGAGCCCCAGTGCATTTGCGTAGCAGCCTGGTTGGTCTTTGTAAAGCTGTGTGTATTTCTTGCTCTCCACTTCTCCCCACCACTAGGTTTCCTTGATCAGGGGAACACGGGACATGTGGATGGCCAGCATTTGACTTTACTGTAAACTCTGTGCGTCTCTCCAGAGCCACGAACGTGTCCAAGGCTGTGCCGGGCATGTCGGTGCTCAGGGAACCTTGAGTGCCGTCACTGAGCCTAGCAGTTTCAAAATCATGGGCTCTTATCTTTAAATTTATTTTAGAGGAAAGGTGCAAACAGGCAGGAAGAGAGAAGAGGAAGCACTTTATTTTTATTTGTTCATGTTGGTTGCCCCCCCCACCCCCGACCTGGGCTGTGAACCCAGTCCTTGGAATATACTCAGAGGTGGCTGACCAAACCGCGGCCCCACAGGGCCTGCTAATGTGCTGATTTGAGAGGCGAGTACTCACCTCCCCCTGGGTGCCTGGATTCCTGGCTGGGCACAGTATAGCTCACAGGCAACGCCAGGGAGTCCCGTGCCTGCACACTCGTTTTGATGAACGTCACTGTCTTGAGGTTGAAGGGGAAGATGAGCCTGAGGACTGATCTACCTTTCTTTGCCTCCTCTTTTCCTTGGCCCTGGATCCTCCTGGCTCAAAGAAGGGTGATTGGGCTAGATTGCTATGCATGTTAACGAGAGATTGATTAAGACATTTACGCAACCATCAGAACTGTCGCTTTGGGGATGAGGATGTGGGCATTCAGAGCTATGGAGGATTGGGTGGTCCGGAGAAGAGGGTCCGTGCCCAAGGTTCCTCCGGGACCTGCAAGGCTGCAGCCAGCCATCAGCTCCTGAGGTCTGTCTTGGTCTCTCTCCACCCCCCTCTCAGGCTGAGCAGCAGAAAAAGGCAGCCATCATTTCTGCCGAGGGCGACTCCAAGGCAGCCGAACTGATTGCCAACTCGCTTGCCACGGCAGGCGACGGCCTGATCGAGCTGCGCAAGCTGGAAGCCGCAGAGGACATCGCCTACCAGCTGTCACGCTCTCGAAACATCACCTACCTGCCAGCTGGGCAGTCAGTGCTCCTCCAGCTGCCTCAGTGAGGCCTGGCCAACCCGCACCTCCCGGGCCTTCAGGGCCGCCGCCCCGGTGACTCTTAACATCGCCTTCCTTCTGCCCCCATCCCAGCAATCACTGTGAAGTTTCATGATTGGCTTAAAGTGAAGGAATAAAAGTGGAATCACTTCAGATCTCAATTTTAATTACTCTTTCAGATGGAGCTCTTTCATTCTTCCATGGCCATCCACTTTTTTATCCACCTCCCTGCCCAAAATTGCCAAGTACCTGCACAGACCAGCTTGGCTCCCATCTCCGGGGCCTGCTGGAGTTCCGGCCTAGGCATTAGCAGTTGGCAGAAGAAAGGCAGGGCCACGTGTGATGGGCTTGAGGGCACATTTCTCAGCCAAGTAAGCACATAGCCTCCAACCAGATGCCATAGGCAGCTGAATGGAAAAGGCAGGCCTCCATTTTTACCAGTGGTCCCTGCAACAAAGCCAGCTGAAGAGGTGCTGGGGAGGGTCAGAGAGGAAGCAATCTGTCAGTGACCCTAAGGCTGATTTTCTTTAACTGTGGGGCCAGCGGAAGCAGGTGTGTTCAAACAGGGCATGGATTGAAGAATCTGCCCCTGTGAAGGTGGGTGGGCCTGAATTGCTGGCCCCCCAGGATCCTAAAGCTGGGACGGACTTGGATAGTGAGCGAGCAGGCCTGGACAGTCTTGAGTCCTTTTGACTTCCTCTCCACCCCCACCGTGGTGTCTCCAATACTCAGCGGAATTCCAGCTTGAAGGATTGCATCCTGCTGCTGAGCAGGCCTGCCAAAGACATCCTGCCTTCCTGGCTCCCTCGTTCAGAGACTGCCCTTCTAGAGGGCTCTGTGCCTGAGCTTTGAAGGAAACATCCCTGGGAAGAAAACAAATGTGTGTGAGCTGCTGTCAATAAATGACACCCAGACCTTCCAGCTTGGTCTTAAGGGTTTGTTTTTTTTGTTTGTGGGAGCCCTGGGTCCAGAACAGAGTGTCCTAGCGGTTTTTGCGTGCATGTTTGGCCAGCTGGGACAGACTCTGACATTGCAGAAAATGTTTCGGTTTCAGAAAACACGGTGTGGCGTTCCAGATCCATCCCCAGTCTAAAATGAATCTGGTTTCAGGTGAGGTTGTCCTGAGCTGGTGTGAGGGAAGGGCCCGTCAGGGCTCCTGGTGCAGCTGCCCCTGACTGGGAGTCCATGGCCCGTGCCTGCAGGCCAGCAGCCACCCAACCTGAAGGCAGGGCAGCAGTGGTTTTCATATACGTGAGATGCCTTGGGCTGCTCTGCTCTGGGTGTAGGTTGCTTATTCTGTTTTACTTTGATGTGAAGTGACTTCACTTTGGAGGTGGGGCTGGGGACAGGGTCAAGTTTATGCATTTCTCCTGGTGGGGAAGGAAAGCAGACCCCCTGCCGAGAAATGAACTGTGCCTGTCACCCACCTCAAATCCTTATAGGAACACAGGGTGCAGCGAACTACGCATTGACTTAACCTCTGTTCTAATCCCTGGGCTCACCACCTGGACGAGGAAAGCCATCTTTATAAGGATTCTGCCCACCGGTCTCTGCCTGGATTCTGCATTACCTCCCGGAGAGCAATGGGGCCAGCTGTCAGCGGGTTGGCGGGGCAGGGGGCGGATGATACACAGATTTGGGTGGGACTGGGAATTGATTGAGTTCTAATCCCTGCACACACACGCATGCACATGCACACTGAGTAAAAGGAATCTAAGCCCTTCCTGTCCTACTCAGCACCAGTGTGTAATGTGTTCTTTATCTCAGCTGAACCACTAACCTTCCAAAGGCTCATTCTGCTGCATATTCTCCTCCTCTGTGAGCCTCCCACTGCCCATCTCCTGACTACCTCCCCGCATCCTTTATCTCCGCTCCCAGGATCTTCCCATGGGTTTGTGTTGCTAGAACAGTGAGGCCGATGAATGATGAGGTGCCTGGACTTCCAAAGCCAGTGAAGTGGAGTGGAAAGCACAATTCCTAAATAGGCTCCAGGCAGCTCCTACTCCAGTGCTCCTTTCCTGCCATTTATTGCTGGGGACACACCCTGGTGGTGGGGGCTGGAGGCTCCTCTTTCCCCAGGCCCTTTTTAAAAGAGCAGTTGTGTTTCACGTATTTGCCTGGAGGTTGGGTTTCATACCCCAAGCATCTCAGGGAACCATCCACAAGTTCTGGGTGCCTTCTGTCTTCAAATCGCCCCTCTGCAGGCCAGACTCCTGCTGGGTCAGTCATTATCCTCCCTGCCAGGGGCAGCCCCAGGGCCTCATTCTGCCTTCACTTCCGCCCAGTAATGCTTTTCACAAATGTTCAAGGGCTCTTAACTGGCTGCTTAGCCCCAGACCCTTCTGATGGCTTGTGGGTTTCTCCAGAAGCTGCCACAATGGGCCTTTATCAACTTGAGATTCTCTGAGCCTTGGATCAAAAGCCATGTCCTGTCCCTGCTAGGGATGGGAAGGAGCAGAGCAGGGAGTGCCTTCCTCCCTCTTTCCTTGGTCAGACTGAATGGTGCCCTTGTCCAGGCTCCCAGGGGTCTCTTGCTAAGGGGACCCTGGAAAGGGAGGGGAGAGAAAATCTCTAAAGATGTCATTTTCCTATTTCTTCTAATTTTACACCAATTCTACCAGTGTGAACAATGAGGAAGGCCTTGAGGTCATGTCCAGGTGGGTTTATTTGAAAGATAGGGAAAGATAATAGATTAGTCAAATCCTGATTTAGCCAATGCTGCTCTCAGAGGACACTCCAGCAATCAGCAGGGGGATGTGCTCTTAGGCCCTATTCTTGCCCTTTGCCATCTGCCAATAATTGTAGGCAAAGCAGCCCACCCTGATTGAAAATAACCTGGGCAAGAAGTCACAGGAGGCTGAGCGGATTGCCTTGCTTTCCGAGGACTTCCGCCCAGAACTTCATTCCCTGAAGCAGATCTCATCCCTCCCTTCAGAGACAACTTCTTGCTTGTTTAATAAGGTACCAACATCTTTCTCAGCACTCAAGGCCCTTCGTGGTCTGGCCTTTCTCACCTGCCTTAGGTTTTCACTGCTTGCTTCACAGACCTACCTAGTGGTTCTCACCAGGTGGGGTGTGTTGGAGAATGCAAGTGGAAAGGTGCAGTGGCTACCGGCACTGGGTGTGGGGAGGGGAGTTGGCAGGAATGCTGCCAGACCCATTGAGTATGGGAGAGACTCATAGAATGAAGTACTGGTAACGCTGGGCATACATTACTAACACATGTCCTGGTGGCTCAGGAGTTAAGCCAGCAGCTGGGGTGTAAACCATATAAGCCCAAGGACCTAGGTTTGAGATGTGTGGGGGTGGGGGGGGCAAAAAACAAATGAAAGTTCTTCCTCCTCTTCCTTAAAAACATTTGTTCCCCCTCTCCCTCTTTTAAAACACATGCTGGCATGCCCTGTGTTAGTGTTTAAGTCAATCCATCAATCTCCTCCAAAGGACACAGGCCACATACTCTGGGTTCAAGTCCCAGACCCAGGGCGGAGGAGGCGGGGTGGCTGGGGGTGGGGGGGAACACAATCAGTGTAAAGAACTAAATGAAAAATGAATGAAGTGCTTCTTCCTCTCTCTTCCTGCCTGCCTCCCTACTATTCCTTCATTCCTGCTGTACCCTTTTTAAAAAAAGTTCATGAAACATTAAAAAAAACACTCAAAAAGTGCGCACGTGCACACGTGCACACATGCACACAAACTGATTTCCTTACTCTTATCTGCATACCATCTCCCACCCCCACCCCTGCTCTCACTGCACCCCCTTTGCTCACTGCGTCCAGAACAGCCCTTCCCCCACACTTCACAGTGCAGGTGCCCCTTATCCCTGGAGTACTGCCTTAGATTCTCAAAATTTCTGCCAGTGTCCCCTCCTCCCCTAGTCATTACCTCCCCCTTGCCTGAACTCTATCCACATTCCCATGAGACATTTAGCACTGTCTTCATTGGATAGTAATGTATGCCTGTGTGCACGTGTGTGTGTGTGTGTGTGTGTGTGTTCCATGCCACACCCCTGCAGGACAGGTCACTTAAATGATTCAACATCCTCCTTCCTCTCCATTCCCCCAACCACCCTCAGATCTTTTCCCCGAAGCCAAACATGCTGGTTCTTGGTGGGAAGATTTATCGAATGATGAGATGAAGGAATAGACCATACAGAATACAGACTAAGTTTAGAAATAAGGGCTGGAGGTGCGCTCTGGTGGCTCAGGCATTACGTCTGCAGCTGGTGCGTTCCACGTGGAGCCTAGGAGACTGAGCTCACGACCTGGGGCCAGGGGAGCACCCAAAATGGGCAAATAAATAAATGCCTTTCTCCTCTCCTTTCCTTCCTGCCTTCCTGCTCGCTTTCATTCCTGCTTGCCTCCATCCTCTTAAAAAAAAAAAAAAAAGGGAAAGCATCCACTGATGTTCTACTCTGACCAACCCTGGTCTCATTACTCCCTACATCATGTAGCCTCAAGATATGGGCTCTTCCTCACTGCCACTTACCCACCACCTTCCCTCTCCTGCTTCTGTCGGAGCACCGCTCCCCTTCTCCTCCCTCTTTTACCCTCGTCGTCCCTCGCCCTGTCTCAAACCCAACTCAAAATCCCTCTTCTCCTGGAATCTCCCTCTGGCTGGCCTTTACCCAGCTTTCCTTGCATGCAAGGGACATTGATTCCAGAACTCTGGCAATACTGAGACGGAGAATTGGACAAAAACAGGAGTGGTAAGGCCTGCTCCTGCTTGCAGTGGATGGGAAGGCTGGCTAGGTACAGATGCACATGACTGGAAGAGAGAATGAATGGAAATGTACCAGGTCTGGGAAACCAGTTTCAAGTTGACAGAGAACTCCTTTGCACAGGACACTGGGTGCCTAAGGAGGAGGGTGACTTTCCAGCACCCTTCAAACTAATTCTGAAAGCAGATAAAACTGACAGGACAGGACTACTTTGAGTTGCTTAAAGCTGTTACCATCCTTGGAGGACAGGAAAAGTCATCTGTATTAGCTAGAAATGCCATGATTATTGAAAGACTTGCACTAAGTTTGGCTGAAGAACCCTTAGGTCAGTGGTTGACAAAATATAGTCTGTGGGCCAAGTGTAGCCTTCTACTTGATTTTGTGTATTTCATGGTTTTTAAACTTTTAAATGGTTGGGGAAAAAAAATTTAAAGGGGCAAGCAGGAATGAAGGCAAACAGAGACAGGCAGGCAGACAGGAAGAGGGAGGAAGAAGAAGACTGTATTTATGCTTATTTAGTTGTTCATCTTGATTGCCCCCTCCAGCCCTGGGATGTAAACACGGCTCCTTGGGATATATGTGGACTGTGTTTTGGCCGGAGGCAGTTGACCAAATCGTTACTTCACAAGATAGCCCCAGAAAATATTTTTTAAAGAATAGTACTGCAAAGTCTCCAGGGAGGCTTTGCTGCTGGACTATTCTTCCAAAGCGAGAGGAGTCCACAGCCCACGAGGGGAGCCCAGGGCCACAATGACTTCCAGACAAGGGGACCATGTTTATCCTGCAGATGACCAGGGACCCCAAAAGAATTCTACAGATGTCCGTCTTGTGGACTGTGCCAAACCTAAAACCTACCAAGCAATCAAGACAGGAGAGCACACTGTCTCAGACTAGCAAGTGCTTTTCTCCTTGCTGATCTTTGCCAACCTCTCACCCCACTTCCACCTTCCTCCACAGCCCTCCTTCCCTTGGTTCCTGTCCACACGGACTCCCCTCCGGGCTCTTTTCCTGCCTAACTCCACCCACTGACATAGCAGCAGGACAGAGCTACGCAGAAGGTGTTCAGATCCCTGGAACAACCCTTCACCTGGGTGAGGAGACAACAGATGTCCCACAGGATGCGGGTGGCACAGAGGGCGTATGGGGGCGCAGATTCCAGGTCTCCAGACCACCTCAACTTACAGATGGTCCGGATCTGGGGAACCCCCATTGCACACACCGGTGGTGCATACCTGTGTCTTCTTCCTCTTTCCATGAGCGCTCTCCCATCCCCAGCTGGACTGCAATGGGTGGGGGACAGAAGCAACGTCTTCCCTTTATAAGGTCCTTCATGCTAGTGACCTACGGCCCTCCTTATAGATTTTGTGAAAATATGAGCACGGTGGGGCTTTCCAGATTTCTTGCTCCGAAAGGCATTCAGTTTAGTGGAAGAGACGCAGGTTCTGGACTTAGAAAGATTTCTTTACTTAAGTGCCCAACATCAGATGAATGGATCTAAGAAGATGTGGTGCGTGTACACAATGGAATACTGCGCAGCCCTTAGAGAAGATGAAACCCTGTCATTTGAATCAACATGGATGGATCTAGAGGGGATGATGCTAAGTGAAATAAGTCAAAGGAAGAAAGATAGATACCAGATGACCTCACTCACAGGTGGAATGTGAACAGACAAAACAAAGGAACAGATGAAACACAACCAACCCTGAAGCATTTGCAGCAGAACTGAGGTCACCAAAAGGGAATGGGGCAGGCGGAGGCACATGGTGGAGCCCACTGGACAATGGGGAAGAACACTTGGTGACTTGGTGAAGGGCAGGGTGTGTTGAAACATGTTTAAGAAATGGGGAACCTATACATAGGACATTATTTTAATGTGTAGAATTATTACTACAATAAAATAAATTTTTAAAAAGGAGGTGGGAGGAAAGAACTTTAAATAAAGGGAAAGTAAATTATGAAAAAAAGAGAAAGATTTCCATCCGGGTTCTCACTCTGACACTTCCTAGCCAGGGAGACCTTGGATAAATGACGGACATATTCGGGCAGTGTGAGTATCCACACCGCAGTGTGTTGAGGACTAAATGTGCGGCAAATTTGCTTACACAGGACTCAGCACGCAGTAGATATGCCAAACAGTCTCATTACCTCCCCTGTATGTCCTCGGGGCTGGCTGCCTCTCCCCAGGAAACTTCTCTGGGACCCCAGGACATCAAGGGACTTATCTGTGCCCTTGATGCCATACCAGCTTTTGGGGAGTGGACACACGGACCAGCATGAGTCCAAAAAGCAAGTTTGATTCCAAAAAGAAGGTAAAGGAGGCACTGAGTTCCAGGCTTCTCCTCCCCAGGAGCCCAGACGCCTTGACCTGATGTAGCATTCGGGAAGCAGTGTTTGATCCTTATTTGAGGCGTGAGTTGACTGGGCAAATTCCAAAAACGCCAATTCCAAATGTGCTGGTAGCAGGGATGTGTTGTGGGACTTCGCTGTGCCTCTGTCTGCACAGGTCCTCCCCTATCTCGAAGTCTCCATCCTCCCAGTGAGGCGGGTCTCTCAGTTGTTTGTCCGCTGCACGGTGTGGGGATGGGGGACGGCGAGTGGGTCCTGTGAAGCTCTGAGCCCCTCCTGCTACTGTCAGAGCTGTGGTGATCCTATCTGTCTCACCAGGGACCTTAGTTACTGCTGGCCTTTGAAGGAAGGCTTCTGCGGCCGCCCGCCAGCGTCTGCGATCCACTGTGCTGGAAGCTGTGTCTGAAAGACTCCCTTCATCTCCCAGGTCCGGTTCCCTCCGAGCCCTGCAAGGCGGCCGCCTCTTCTGTCCACCAGATGGCAGCAACCCGCCTGTGGTGGCAGGTGCCAGGCTGTGCCAAGTACAAGATGTTCAGAAAAAGATCCCAGCGAAGGGACAAGGACGACTTAAGAGCCAGCACTGTAAAGAGGTTGAGGTGACCCTCCGTGGCCAGCTTCCTGATGCAGAGCCCCCGGGCATCCATGGCTGTAAATATTCCGGGTGTCCTGCTCCAGCACCTGCCAGACTGGTGCTGCCCCTCTCTCTGCCAGGGGGAGCTCACCTCCAGCCCAGCTTTAACTCTTTCTTAAGCCAAGGAGGCTCCAGGTGCTGCTTACCCAGACTTTGGCAGTCCAAGGTCAGTTTGAGGAGCCCCCCTGCACCCCAGTTGTTAATGAGCTAATGAGACATCAGAGGTAACATCAGAGCCTCGGTGAGTTGCCTTCAAGTTCCCAGAAAATGCTCATGCAGAGGGAGGAACATTAAACCCAATGGGCTAAGAAGCCTCTGGGGAGGCTTGGCTTTCTCTCTTCGGAGTGCGCTCTGAATGAACAGACCTGGAAGGGACAAGTGGTTTGTACACAAGTTGGCCCTTCATTCCTCTGGGAAAGCTGATTGAGTACTTAGCATTGCAGTGCTGGGCGAGAAGCAGCTGGGGATTCAGATGCATCCGATCAGGTCCTTCAGAAAGAGGCCAGTACAACTTAGTGCGCATGACAGGTAAGGTCATCTATGTTGAAGTGCCTCAGAGTGTTTGTCTTCTTCATCCTTCAGAGTTTGGCTCCTTATTGTTTGGTTCGGGTCAGATGTTAAATGAGGAGGCCCTGAGATGGATGAAGAAGCCGGAAAAGTGGGTGGTTAGAAGGAAGGCAGAGACAGTTTAATTGTGCGCTGTAAGCCATAAGAAGTCCACAAAATGGAGCGCAGACCCGATTGCTATTTACTGCTGTTATCATGCAGGGTTTTTTTTAAAGGAAAGTGCAGGCAAGAATGGGGGAGGCAGAAGAAGCAATTTAGTTGTTCACATTGGTTCTTCCCCCTGGCCCAGGTCTTGAACCTGGGACCTTGGGATGTATGTGAGAGTGTGCCTGGGATGCACTAGACCACATGTGCAGATCTTAAAGCAAAGCATTTCCCGTCATCTCCCATCAGTTTTCCAGAAGGATCTATGACCCTAGCTCTACTCTGTTTTGTCTTGCAAATGTACATGGTCTGATTCCGTCACTGGTCTTATACATGATACTTATAGGTTTAATATTTGTATTTTAACTGATACACAGAAGTATCAAGAATAAAACAGAAGAGCCATCATCCCACACACACACACACAAACACACAAAGCACTGAACATACAGAAAGATAAATAACAAAAAGTGAAACCCTTCCCACCACTTTTCTTTCACACTTTCTCCCCCCACAGCCACTGGCAAGTTGCTTCAATTTCTTTCCAGAAAAGAAGAAGTGCGTTTGCAGCACGTGCATCTCTAGACCAGTGGATCATGTCCTCTGCTGTTCTGACTATTGACACAAAAGGGGTCCCACTGTTCTGTGCCTTACTGTTTCCATTTATTGAAATATCTTGGGTGTCTGGACACAATCACGCTCACTAACATTCACTTACGAATGCACCCCATTCTTTAGAGGGACTGCAGTGTCTTGTCTGGTATGGGTCTGCTGTCACTAGGGGTTTTCGTGTATTTCACTGTTGCAAACAAATCCACAAGGCTGCTGCCTGATCTGTAAAAGGGCCCCAGGATCTCTGCACAAGATTTCACCGGAGGACAAAGGGTGGTGCCCAGGGTCCTAGGAAATCACCTCTGGAGTGGGGGTCGGGGGACAGCTTGAGCCCTCAATCTGTGCTTTGTATTTTAAAACTGTGGCTCTGACTTCTTTCGTTAAGTTTTTATTCCACCTCCTGTCCCTGTCCAAGTGAGACTGCCTGGAGCAGGGCTGCTGGGGGACAGAGTCCCACTTCCAGCTGCAAGAGAGTATGCTGAGTTGTCCCACCTGCGCCCTGCGGCTCTTGGCTCAGGCTGAGCTGCTCTGCTGAGCTGGCGCTCATGGCTGCAGGGCGCAGCTCTGAGATTCACAAACAAACAGGAAGCCAGTCAACTTCCTCCATGCTGGGGCCTGTCCCCCCACCCACACTACCACCTTAGCCCCTCCTTATTGCTTGGTGAGCCCGGGGGGAAGGGGCAGCACAGGATTCCTAGGCAGCTTCCTGGCAGAGGGGAGGGTAGCATTCTGGGTCCCATTGCCAGGATGGGGTCCCCCACTCTGTACCCCTTGCTGCCCACCTGGGACAGCCTAGTGACAATCAAAGTTAGGCTCAAATCTCTTCTCTTCAGGAAGGCTTTTCTGGTGATCCCCACTCTGGGTGGGACCCCGTCCCCCTAAAGGTCTTTCGAACGTGATGTATGCAAACTCTTAGATGTTTGTGGTGTGAGAGCATTTTCTCCCTGAAGGCATCTCGGATATGTTTCCTTAGCCTCTTCCCAGTACCCACCTAGCAAGTCTCCCTCTGTTCATAGGGGGCACCCAATAAATTCAGAATGACCAACCACATGCAAAAGGGGTGCCTGGGGGCAAGGGGACAGCGGGGCTGCAGCCCACGCTCACTGCAGTGCAGCTGAGCAGGAGAGGGTGGTGGGGACGGAGGTGTAACCGGGTAGAGACTGGAAAGCAACAGGTATTCATTCTATCAAGTCAACAGGGCCCACTAGCCCACATGAAAAATCCGTTTCCAAATTAGCTGCTGGTACATTCAACAGGGGGTGCCTGTTTCTAAGGAATTCACATTTTTTTAAGTCAACATGAAAACAATGTGGAATATATTTAGTGACTCAGAGCTGGAAGCAGGATACACGGGCCTCGGGCAAACATTAGGACTATCAATTACTCAGGAGGACATTAACTGTGGGCCCAGCCGCCTGCAGTGAGTCACTGTCAGACGCGTAAAAAAAAAAAAAAAATCTCTGCTATCAACTTGTTTAATTGCTACTGTTCTCTCTTTAAAGGAAGCTGGGCACAGACACTGAACTTAAAAACAATAACTACGAAGCCCGAAATGTCCTGTTATCTCCCCTTTGCACTGTTCAGACTCAGACAAAGGTTAAGCCCCTGGGAGGATGATGAAGCGGAGACGGAGTGGCAGGATGTCAGGGGACTGATATAGGAAAAGATGAACAGAAAGGGCATCCTAGTCATCGGGTTGCTTTGTTGATTTGGGAAATGCGGGAAGAACAGCACTGAAAGGCTCTGAGTGCTCGAGAGTTTATTGAAAGCTCACAGTAGGCTGAAGCACTAAAGAGATGCCTCAGCCCCGAGACCTGGGACTGCCAAGGTTTTATAGGGGTCTCTGCTCCAGCTGCAGACATGTGGTCCCGCGTGGCTGGGTCTTGTCTCCTGGCGTATCTGTGCAGTATGTGCAACTGACTATAAACGGTTAACAGTAGAGGGCAGAGGTCAGGATGTAGCAACTAGAATTAATGGTGCCACTGTCAGTTGGAATGCTCAGGTTCAGGTGAGGTGACCACTCGGCCACCAAAGTCAGGTCTTTAAGACAAAGGCACATATTTTATATTAATGCAAGATGGCATTTATAATATAAAACTGTATCTGATTTTTAATACAAAACAATGTCTGTGTGGCTATCCTAACATTCCCCCCTTTTTCTCTTGGAAATGAGGGCAAAGGTCATCTCAATGTTTTGCTGCTTTCAGTTGGCCAAGGTTGTAGAAATGTCTCTAAGCTGAAGGGGGATCCTTTGGGAGGGGTTGGTAGGACAAGGTTGGATTTTTGTAAAATAAACATTTTTCCAGTGGTGCGATTTGTTAAAACCTGTATGCAGTTGTTGAGAATGCAGCTAAAGAGCTGGAACGTGTAAAGGCCAAATATGAGGAGCAAAACCATCATGAAGACCGGCCCCCAACAAGGGGGAAGCCATAACCAGAAACGAGAGGAAAGAGATGCAAAGATGGATGTAGCCAGAGGCATCCTGAACCAGCTTGTTCCTTGAATTTATCAATGATTTTAATGCTGTCTTTGATAATAAGATTTTCTCAGCCTTCTCAGTGGAATTGATCCAGAAACAGAAAGTGTGTCATTTAGCATCACGCAAACTCTGTCCATCTCAGCGGTGAACCCATTAAAAGTCCAACAATTTTGAAACACCGTCTATGCCAGAGAGCCAGCAGAACACTGCCGTGCCTCCGCTGCTCAGCGGTAGCTTTCCATGAGTCATGTGCCTTCAGGGTGAGATGAAGAATTGATCAAGGATAGGAATACCCAACTCCAGGTTTTTCTAAAACAGGATTGTCGCATGCATTTCCGCGCCTGTCCCAACCCGAGAGTTCAGGGATGTGCCTGGATCGACTAGAGTCTGTGGTTTTGCCAGGCGAGCACTTGCTCTAAGAAGGAGCCCATATTAGGGAACTGTCCTGAGGAGGTCATCTCCGGGGAGGTTAAGAAGGTGGCCTAAGGGATGGCAGCCAAGATAATGCAGTGGCCTCTCCAGTAACCTGGCAAAACTAGGTAGAGGAAGTGGCCGCTCGGAAAATAAAAGTCCATATTTAAGAAATTAACCAGAAGCATACCGCTGGGGAAAAGAACGCTCAACTGTAGTCATACCAGGATGAGGATAAATGGAAGATTTATAAAGCAAATTTCTATCGTAATAGGAAACACTAACGCCTGGATGTGTGGGCTTGGGTAGAAATGAAGAGAGTTGGTAAAAATTTTTGTGAGAATATTATTGGGATCATCTTGAAAGGCCGCGTAGGTACAATGGCTATAAAGTAATCTTATTTACCCTACCTGTAGAAATCCCTGCACTCAAGATGTATTCTCCTGTGAAGGAGCTGTTGAGTTACAGAGTTAATAGTATTTACCAGGTGATAGTTACCACGCGTGTTAACGGGGTGAGTTATCTCCCAAAAATTGTCCCCGAACTTTTGGCTATAGGATTTACTGAGTCTAGTCTGCCAGTGAGAGGCAGTTGCTTTGAGTCAAATGAGAAAAATGATTTACAAACCTCAATGGCACAGGATAGAGAGATCGTCCATTCGCAGGTGGGAGATACTGCCAGTTGAACGGTCAAAGTATCATGACAATCAGATGGGTCTAAATATCCAAGTTTGGGGTAATTACCATAAGATTGGTAAAAGCATAGCTGCACCTTACCAAGGAGGGCAACAACTTTGTCCACCCGAAGGAGTGAGATAGGCCAAGAGCATTGTTTTTCCCCCCGCAATCAGTAAGGGAAGCATTAAGGAATTGAAGCTTATTCCATGAGTCATTAAGACATGTGAATTGTTCTAGAGAGAGAGGGATAGCTTGTAGGGGATGTGTTCTTGGCTCCCATTGCTGAACCCACAGACCCAGCAATCTGTGTCATTTCCCCTTTTTGCCATGCGTGTCAAGACTGGGGATAAAGGATGTCTACAAGGTGGTGCTATGTGGCTCATTAGACAGGAAAGAGAGAGAGCAGGTGGAGAATCATGGTTAGAGGCATTACATGATGGCTATGGGAGTAGCATTACAGGGTTAGAAAGGACATAGGATAATGAGCAGGAGGATCAGCAATAAGGAAAAAGAGCCAACCTGGAAGGGGCATATCAAGAACGTAGCCACAGTGTGATTTTGTTCCAAGAGTAATCACAGAAATCTCTTCACAAATAAGCATCCCAGGTGTGTGTTCTCCTTTCGTTGGGGTGTGGAATCTTTAGCCCGTGCTAAAGACTGTCTGGAGGCAGGTCTGGGGCTGGAGCCTTTTTCAATAGTCTGTGGCCCGATAATGGCCCGATATTGGGGCGGGGGTGTCAATTGGAACCCCAGAAAGGTCATCAATTGTCGAGAAGCTGTGCCTTAGATGGGGCACTGGATATCGTCTATCCCCCAGAAAGTTTAGGAGTCCGGTGGTGTGTCAACTTGACAGGTCCTCATCAGGGCTGCATAACAAAAGGTCATCTACATATTGTAATAAAACAGAAGGTTTAAGGCACAATCACTCCAGGTCCCTTGCCAGGTGTGGAGGGTTCCGGATTCCTGGAGGAAGAGCAGTCCATGTAAGTTGTTGAAAAGCATGTCCTGGGTCAGTCTTAGTAAAGGCAAATAGGTCTTGGGAACCGTTAGCCAAGGGAATTGCAAGAAAGGCATCTTTAAGATCTAAAACAGAGTAAAAAGCAGTGTCAGGAGGGATGAGGGACAGGATGGGGTAGGAATTGGTAATGCCTGGATGGAGAGGTACCACTGCTGCTTCAATAATTCGTAGATCCTGTACTAGATGGTAGGGTCCATCAGGTTTATGCACTGGGAGAATGGGATGTTAAAAGGTAAATGGGTCGGTCACAAAGGCCAGATTGGACAAGTCAGCTAATAGCTGATTTAACCCCTGTGAATGCCTTTAATGAAAGGGAGTATCAAGCCTGAGCTGGAAACTTGGATGGGTCCCTTAATTGGATATGAATAAGAGGCTGGCAGGTGGCAATCAAGGGCCTCAAAGTGTCCCGTACCTCAGGACTTACCAGAGAGGGGCCAAGAGACGGAGGAGCAGGAAGGTCCAGGGTGTCCCAGATAAGAGCCATAATACTAACCAGGGAATTAGCTCCAGAAATTAGGGTCAGGAATGGCAAGGACACTCACAGTTTGGAAAGAATGGCCCCTGCCACCTCACGAAGAGGCCAGATGGGTGCCTGTGGCCCCTGCCACCTTACGAAGAGGCCAGATGGGTGCCGGAGGAGGAGAGGCGGTAGGGGTAGAAGTGCCAGGGGTCAGGTGAGGAGTCTGGTGGGGCTGGGGCAGCAGCCTGTCAGCATGAGTGAGTGAGAGGAGGGGAGAGAGGTGGATTGGGGCTGGGCAGTTGCGGGGTTGAGGGCCAGGGTAAGGCGGGAAGCAAGCGTTTATAAGGAGGAAGCTGGGGTGGAGAGACCAAGTCTGAAGGATCGATTGGCTCTGAGTCTAGAGAATGTGAGAGGGACAGGGATGGGGCAAGAGGCATTGGAAGGAGAATTTGAGAGGGGCAGCACCCTAGAGAGAGCCTCAGGCTTAGAGCAGAGATTAAAAAAAGCTTGAAGATAAGGGATCTCTAAACATTTTCTATTGAGGTGGCAGAAGTTATCCAAGTCATGCAGAATGGGATCAAGGGTGCCATTTGGGTCCCACTGACCCATTATCCCATTTATATTGTGGCCAAACCATATTACAAAAAAAATAAAAGGCAAGGTGTTTGGGGCATAAATCCTCAGAGGCCACATTTGTACACATTAGATAAAAGACAGCTGAGAGGCGAGTCTTGGAATAGATTGCTTTGATCCCATAAGGGTCTAGTGACAGGTCAGGAATCCACGAGGGAGAGACAAAGCGGAGCGTCCTCTTGGTTTGTCTTGCCCAGTGAGCGGGTAGCAAAGAGGGAGGGAGGGCGCGTCCCTCATCCCCAATCCTCTCGGACAGAAGGTTAAAAGCTGTGGATCCTCAAACCCTGCAGAGGGATTTTCAACCATATTAGACTCAGTGGCCTAGAGAGACTGAGTCGTGGGAGAAAACCTGGTCCCAGAAGCCACCTACTTCAGACGTGATGGACACGGGGTGTCGGCAAGGACAGCCGACTGCGAGCGCAGCTGTTCTTCAATCCGACAAACCAGGTTTCGGCGCCAGAAATGCTGGGCCTTTTGTTGATTTGGGAAGTGAGGGAAGAACAGCACTGAAAGGCTCTGAGTGCTCGAGAGTTTATTGAAAGCTCACAGCAGGCTGCAGCGCTAAAGAGATGCCTCCGCCCGAGACCTGGGACTGCCAAGGGTTTATAGGGGTCTCTGCTCCAGCTGCAGACGTGTGGTCCCGCGTGGCTGGCTCTTGTCTCCTGGCGTATCTGTGCAGTATGTGCAACTGGCTATCAGTGGTAACCAGTAGAGGGCAGAGGGCAGGATGTAGCAACCACAATTAACGGTGCCATTGTCTGTTGGAATGCTCAAAGTATGGCGGCCTCTTGGCCACCAGGGCCAGGTCTTTAAGTCAAAGGCACGTATTTTACCTTAGAGCAAGATGGCATTTCTAATTCAAACCCGGCGTCTGATTTTTGATACAAAACGGCATCTGCCTAGTTACCCTAACACCAGTCTGTAGCAGTACCTTCTGATGCCTGAGAGGAGGAGGGGAGTGAGTGCTGGGCTCTCAGAACTGCACCTACAAAGCTGAGGAATCTGTGACAAACTGTGAATCCTGTCCACCAGTGGCTCTAAAGGGCATCAATAATGTGACTTATGCAGGTAGGCCAAGAGGTGACCCTCCCCGGTAGCTATTTCAGGGACATGTGAAGCTCAAAGTGCCCCCTAGCTTCATAAACAGTCCTCATAGCACTACCCACAGGGAATTTGGTTTCCCATATGCCTGGTGCCATTTCCAGAGCTTCAAGTCACTGGCCAGTATGTTTACTCCAGACCAGAGAAGGGAGAGTGTCACAGAGAAGGCTCAGGCTGGGCCTGCAGTGAGGGACATATACCATCCCCTCCCTAGCTGGCAAGCCGCACCCAGTCCTGCCAGCAGCCCACCAACACCACCAGTCCTAATCAGTGAGAGGTGAGTAAAAACCTCAGGTTAAAAATACCCAGTGTGGTGGTAAATAGGAAGAACAGGAAGGAAGTGTGGGGAGGCAGACAGAAGAGACAGAAGCCCCAGAAAAGGAGAATAAGGTGTTACTAATGGCGGAAGATGCTCAGGTAGAACAGGTGGGGGATGCCCTCTGGGTGCCTGGAAGTGGGGTGAGGTCATGACAGGGTCCACATTCTTGGGCAGGGTTCAGGCAGACCCTCCCAGAGACCTACTGAGACCAGGATTGAGACCTCTCACCCCTGCCAAGAACTGTGGCTGATGCATGGAGTGAACGGACAGAGGCCTCCCCCAAGGACAGTGGGGCAAGGATGACTGTCATGCCTGTCATTGTCTCTGCAGAGACAGAGCCGCCTAAGCTGCAAAATGCTCAACCTTGGGTGTGGTGGAAGGGTATTGGGCTGCCTTGGGAACAGCGACCACTCTTGTTGAGGACAGGGAGAGCAGCGGTGCTGAAGCAAGTGACACAGCACTGACCGTGCACCTCAGGGGTTACAACTGGGGCTCTGGAGCCAGGATGCAGCTTGACTCCTGACTGCCACCTGCTAGCTGCATGACCTTGGTCTTTTATGGCACTTCTTTGCTCTTCACCTCTGTCAAATGGAGATGCCAATAGTGTCCACCTTGCAGCATGGTGAGGATTAAATGAGTTAATACATCAAGGTCACTGGAACATATCTGATACATAGCATTTGCTTTGGGCATGTCACCTATTAGGCGTGGAGCTGGGGGCAGGGCTCGTGATAGGCGAGGAAGAAGTTCCTAACACTGTGTCAATGGAATAACCCTTTAAAGAGATCCTGGTGGCTCAGGGGCTAAGGCGACAGTTGGGGCATAGATCATGCAGAGTTCAAGGACCCAGGTTCAAGACCTGGGCTAAGAACAATCCAACAAATAAATAAAAGTGGATCTTCCTCTTCATCCTTCCCTCCCTCCCTCCCTTCCTTCCTTCCTTCCTTCCTTCCTTCCTTCCTTCCTTCCTTCCTTCCTTCCTTCCTTCCTATGCTTCTTCTTCCCCTCTCTTAGAAAAAAAAGAGAGAGAACATGCCACCCACCAGGAGGGAGTGGAGGAAGGAGGGTATAGAGAGAAATAAGATCTGACCCCAGGGTGAGAAACTGATCCGTTAGGGAGAATACAAACAACTACCAATCACATTTCAGCATGTTACAAGGGTGTTTCCTACCAAGTGCTAGGGTGGAGAGACGGAGTAACATTTTCCACCCACAGTATTTGGAAGGTGCCAGATGAGCTGGTCTAGAGGTTAAGGTTTAACAGGCAAGAAGAGGAATAGTGAGAAAGCTCTTCTTCGTAGCAGCCGGGTGGCCGGCCACGGTCAGGAATGGGGAGGTTATTGAAGATCATTTTGGAAAGATCATCAGGACAGGAGGCAATGGAGAAGCTAGGAAGGCAGAGAGCCAAATTAGAAAATGTGTGTGTGAAAGAATTCTCGGGCAGAAAGGTGGAGGATCAGCGGATGGGAAGGAGAATGAGGTGGAGGGGCCACTTGTTAAGTGGCCCAGCAATGGTCAGGATCAGAGACAAGGGGCAGGTCCTTTAAGGGAGCTGAATTGGGAGGATGACAAAGAAGACCAAGATGACTCTATGGGTTCTTGTCTGGGCAACTGAGCATTTAGTGGTGTCCTTAATGGAGATAGAGAATAGAGGAAGAGAAATGAGCTTTATGAAGAAGGTTCTAGAAAGGGTGAACTTGAGGTGGCTGCAATGGGCAAGAGGGCGTTGGAGAGGGTAGAAGTGACAGGAGTTGAGACAGAAATGAGGTGGGATTGCAGAATGAGTCAAGGAAGCTTCACTCTTATTTTAACACACAGATGGACACTGAGTCCTGGGTCATGTGTGACCCGTGAGGTCTCCCAGGGGACTCCCTCACTCTTGAGCTCATGACTGGAAGCTTGCCAAGTATCACAGTTTTTACTACCTGGTTAAATGACATATGGATTGTAATATCTTACTAGACTGAAATTAACCTTCACACAAGGAACAAAGGGGTTAAAAAGGTTGCCTGCAAAGAAACTGTAGCAAAGATGCTCCTAACTCAGCAAGCAGCCACACGCTAAAAAATGTCAGTGCTCCCACTCCTCATCTGCACTTTTCATCAGTTTCATCATGGGGTTAAAATAGTGACAATCTGGTACAGCCTGGTGGAGCAGCAGTTGGGTTAACTGCCTCTGAAGGAGCATAGACCACATACCTCCAGGTTCGAGTCCTAGGTCTGGGGGAAATGACCAGGGTGAACAACTGAGTAGAAATAAATAAAGAAGCTTCTTCCTCTCTTATAAACAAAACAAAATAAAAACCAGTGATGATCAGATTAGCTCTAACATGTGAAGGACAGCCACACAGCTTGTCCTGCTGTTGCTTTCAATGATCAAGTTGATCATCTACAATGTGAACTTAAAATTCTACCATTGTTAAAAAACACACCTCACTCTGAGGATAGACTGTTTTGAGATACTCGTAATAGTAGGTGGACACTGTTACATAAATAACTGAGCATAGGTAAAAGGGGCATGCTCACATTTTATTACTGATGGGATGGATCTCAGCATTGGAAGCTGTCATCTCACACAGGATTTGATCTGGCAGGATGAACACTCTTAAGTCATGGGTTTCGGGTCCAGATGGAGCTGGTTTCCTCCTTTATCACTCTATGCATCTGAAATACTATGTATTACATTTACTCCTTAGAACAAAGACTACCTGTTTGCAGAGCATGGCCGTAATGGCTCACTTCTCTTTCATCGCCTTGGTTCTTCCCTTCCTTCTGGAGATAGATTGGTTGAGCTCCCTGGAGAAAAGCATTAAGTAAATACAAGGCGTTGCTGAAGTTATTGTAACTATTATTGCCAACATTAACAGGCAGCCATGCTCCAAGGTTGCTAATAAAGGTCCAGGTGAGAGGTTTCTAAATACATCCAACCGTGTTTCTCTCACATTGTGTGAGCCCAGGGGTCCTTCTGGAGGATGAATCCTATGATATCTGCAGGCTGCAGGGTCTTAGAAAAACTGAAGCCCCCAAAGGGTGGGATGACTATTCTTTGGAGAGGGAAGACTCACTTGCTACGAGGTGGAATCCAAGAACAGACTAGACCATTCTGGAGTGAATTGGATCAGGAGCTAACTCCTTCCCTAGAGACTTGGGGACCTACAAACCTGGGGAGAAATACACCATATAATTTTATATGAAAATAATGCCTTTTAACTTTTCAAAACACATTTGTGTGGGAAGTGAATAGGATGGGGCGATTATATACCAGAGCTTACATCCAACAGTTAAGTATCTTGTGCCTATGTCCTCTATGCATGGCGCTGTACGAGGCACCATGAAGACCCACAGGGGACCCCAGCATGCTGGTGGCCCAACGGCAAATTCAGATATGCACACAACACCTGCACAAGGTGGGCACAGGGGCTTGAGAAGTTCAGGCGATGAGGTACCAGTGTTCCAGTGTGGAGTCCGGGTCAGGTATATTCATGGAGGAGGTGACCTCTGGCCTCTGGACTTTGAGGGTTAGAGGGTCTGACCAGATGGAGGAAATGACATTCCTAAAGATGGAGAGAAACACCAGAATGGAATAGCATGGGCTATGTGTGACCAGCAGGGCGTGGTTACTTCTGATTGGCATGGAGAGTGGGACTGGAAGGGTATACAGCAACCAGACTGTTTTTTGTTCTGTTTTTTTAAAGGAAAGGTGCAGGCAGGAAGGAAGGCGAGTAGGCAGGCAGGAAGAGAGGAAGAAGAAGCATTTTATTTATTTTTTTTTATTTCATTGTTCACACTGGTTGTTGCTTTCAGGACCCGAGACTGAAACCTGGGGGTATGTGGCCTTTGTCCTTCGGAGGCGGCTGACCTAACCGCTGTCCCACCAGGAAGTGCCGCAACCAGATTTTAAATGGTCAGACAGGAAACTTGGAAAGTTTTGGGCGGCAGGTAAGACAGTAAACTCAAAGAAACTAAAAAAATGAATCGGGCATGCCTTGGTGGAAGAGCATTTAGGTCAGTCCCTTCCAAAGGCCGCAGGCCTCACCCCCTGGGTTCGAGTCCTGGCTCGGGTTGGGGAGGAGGAAGCAACCAGCGTCAGCAACTAAATGGAAATAAAATAAAACGCTTCTTCCTTCTCTGTTCCTGTCTGTTCGCCTTCATTCCTGCCTGCACCTTTCTTTAAAAATAAAAATAAAAAGGTAAAACAAAACTGGACATGTTCTGGTGGAGGAACTATTGGATCGGCCACCTCCAAAGGAGTGCAGTCCACAGAGAAGCCAAGCACCCGGGCTTGAGTCCTGGGCCCAGTGAACAATGAAATACAGAAAATAAAATGCTTCTTCCTCTGCTTCTTCCTCTTCTCCCTGTCTGCCAACTCACCTTCACTCCTGCCTGCACCACTTCTTTAATAAAAAGAAAAGAAAATAAAAAAAGTAAAACCTGTCCAGGGTTCTCTGGTGAGTTAGTTTATGGCCCAGCCAGGACTTGAATTCACATTTGTCTTGACAGAGGCCAAACTCCTGGGCCTCACACTGACCAGACTTCGCCGGGTCTGTGGGAAAGTGCTCCAGGCCAGGGGCGGATAGACGGCTTCTCTGGGAAAGCCTGGAGCCCGAGCTTCCAAGGAGCTGGGCGTCCTACCCTGCTGCCGAACTGGGTCTTGTTGTGCTGAGTCTTCCCATGGAGTCTGGGCAGCAGATGAGCCTATGTCTGGACTCCCTTGGGAACCCAGATGGGTTGGGCTGGGAATGGCAGAGTGTGGGATGGCTGCAATAAAAAGAAGGGAGAGGAGTCCTTGGAGTGTCCTGGGGTGTGGGGCGCACAGGGCGTGGGGCCTTGCATTCCTGGATGGTTGAGACGCCACAGCTGATGATTATCATTATCATCCCTGCTCTGACTTCTATAAGCTTTCATCCTGTAGGACCCTGCCTTGCTGGGCCCACGTCACTACCCAGCAAGGCCTCCTGGGGTGGGGCAGGGCTGGCAGAGGCTTCTGGCTCCAAGGGAACACAGCGTGATTGTGGGTTTTCCGCCACCCTGTGAGCTCAGAGAACTTCCTATAGCTGAGCAACCTCCCCATCCTGGAAGCAGGACAGAATTTCTCAGGGGGAAACTGAGGCTCAGAGCGGGGAATGATTTCATGGCTGTCCTGTGGGGGACCTCCTCCCCGCCCTCCCTTGCCATTCCATAAGCACTAGACCGTGCTTGTCTCCCCCAATTGGGACAGATCTTGTCAGCCGGGAGGGGAGCCAGGGAAGGTGTGGATTCTAGAAGAGAGAACTGGGCTGAGGCCAGGGCAGCAGAGCTGGTACCCTCCTTGCCAGGCGCTGCGGGCATCATGAGGTCAGGCTCCTGGTTTCGCGTCTCTGGAAGATTCTGCCATATGGGTGGATCTTCCCCAAGCCCCTGAGGGAAAGCGATGCCATAGACGTGCCGAGTACCCAGCTCCCATCAGAGGCCACATTCAGCCTCCCAGGAGAGGGAGAGCCCAGGACTCATAAATGTGGGCCAGGCCCAGGGGCAGAGGGCCAGACGATGGCTCAGAGACAGGGAAAGGGGTGTGTGTGTGTGTGTGTGTGTGTGTGTGTGTGTGTGTGTGTGTGTGGTGCACATCTGCTAACACCAGGCTTCCAGCCATGACATGTTCCTGCCTGCCGAGATGAGATCAAAGAGAGAAAGACTAGAAAGAATGGCAATCTGATGACTGGGTGGGGGTACTGAGTGGAATCCTGCAAAATGTGCAGACCCCGTGGAAATCTCAAAAAGGGAAGACATGGCCTGCAAGTCAGATTTTCTTTTCTTTTCTTTTTTTTTTAAAGTGCAGGCAGGAATGAAGGCAAGTAGACAGATAGGCTGCAAGAGAGAGGAGGAAGAAGCATATTTATTTTACATTTTTATTTTACGTGTTCACACTGGTTGCTCCCCCCTACCCCACCCCCGGCCTAGGACTCAAACCCAGGGGTATATGGCTTGCCCCTTTGGAGGCTGAACCGTGGCTCCACCAAGAATGCCTAGATATCCTTTTAAAAATTCATTAAAAACTCCCACACCCAACTTAATTTTGGAAATACAAATTTTGCATGTGTTCCCTAAGCGCAGGAAGTGAGCTTTTCCATGTAATCTGTTTATTTGGATTTTAGTTATGTTAATCAGTTCAAGTTTTCATATATACTGTTTCCTTTCTCCTCTAAAATAACATCTTACTGTTCATAACTTGACTTACTTTACACACATCCAAACGTAAAATGCTCTCTGGGGGAAAACAAAGCGTGCAGGCTAGACCCAATCACTGTCCTCACTAAACACTGTCCACCCCAAGAGGAGCAATCTTTGGGAACATCTTCTGGCTTGAAGGAAGCAGGGGCAGCACCGGAGAGTGGGCTGAGGGTTCTGGAGGGAAGAAGACAGTGAGCAGGGCTTCAGGGGCCTCCACCAACTCTCACATCCTCTGTGCCTCCAGAGCCAGCCACCCAGTCATGCATTCATTTGTCGGTTCACAATGCCTGCTGCGATGTGCACGGCATTCTGTGGGCGCTCTGGGTAGAAATGCATCAGGCCTGGCCCCTGCCCTCTGGGGAAGGACAAGTCCTCCTTTCTGGTTGCACCCACTCCACAAATACAACAACAGAACTCCGGGCCGCTTCCTCAGCATCTTCTTCCCCCGTGGCCAGCTGGGGCCATGCTGGCGCTGGCCCCCACTTCCTCTCTGCGTTCACAGTGTCAGCGCATGAGAATTCCCCTGAAACATTCAGCCTTCAGTCACACGAATCATCTCCTGAGTCGTGCATTCTGAATCGGTTGTTCTGAGACATACCGTTCTTTGATGACCCTGCCCTCTTCCAGACCAAATACAGCTTCCATTGTTTGCCTTCTCCTGTCGGTGACCTGTGAGACCTGTAGTGGCTCCCTGCTGCTTATCAGATTCAATTTGAACTTTGGGACCATTTTCCAGGACCCTCCCATGTATTTCTCTTGGTATGATTACCCAATAGTGTCCCTTCCACGACCCGCACGCCAGCCTTTGCAAGGTAACGCGACATGGAAATCAGAGTGAAGAGCTCTTGAAGGGAACTGCTTAATTTACTCGATAAATATTTGCCAGAACAGTTTCCAAGCCTCCCAGGGAGGGCTGTATACCAGGGACTGTGACAGGTACTGAGACCGCTCTGAAAGTGATCAGGACAGATGCACCTCCAGCCCCGAGGAGCCCATGAACTGGCAGGGAGAGCAGACGTCAACAGTGCAAATAGAATGCGTGTGTGGTCAGACTGAAGAACCATCCGGGTCCCTGACTGGGCTCCACTGCCACAGTGGCCCTCACAGATCTGTGTTACTTCCTGCCTGGGGAGGAACAGAGAATGTTCCAACGACAAGCTCATGTGTTAAAACCCAAACGGCATCCGTCCAGCCCATCATCCACCCCCGAGGGTGAGGTCACTTCCTGAACTCAGTCTCCTAGAGAAATGACACAGGATGGAGCAGGGGCAGAATTCATTGAGGTACAAACAAACCCTTGAGGCCATGAAAGTGAGGAGGTTCCAGAAAGTACTTCCAAATCTCCCCGTGTTCAGAAAGATCAGGTCCCACAACCTGTCCCAGGAAGCAGCTGCCTCTTGGGTGTGAAATCCACCTTCCTCTCCATCTCTGACTGAATTGCCCATGACAGGTGGGGCTCCTGTGTTGCATTTTGAAACGTGTCTGCGAATGAAGTCTCTACCCCGCACACCGCAGTAGGATGCTGAGTCAGTGTTTAACCACTATAATTGGCAGAAACAGCTCCCAACTGTCTAACCAAGACGAGACGCTGCAAATTCCACTCTTTTGCTCATCTGCCGCCCTCTGTGAAATGGAGAAAACAAAGAAAGATTACCTAATATTTTCTACGCTGAAAGCTTCCATAAAACTGGCATGAGTAAAAAAAAAAAAAAAAAAAAAAGACCTTGGGACCTGATGACTCTCACTCTATGTGTCAACTTCCAGATGGAAATGCTTTCAGAGGATGTGATGGTGGGAGACACAGCGCTCCTGCGTGCTTGAATACAAGCCTCCCAGGCCCTCTCTTAGGTGGGGTTCTCTTCCTATTTAGCCTCTGTCACATGGGGGTGACAGTCCTGGTTGTGGAACTGGAATGGGCCACAGGAATGTTGAGGAACGGGGGGTGGGGAGGGTTATGTATACAAAGTTCAGTTCTAACATGCTCCTTGTAAAGGAGTCTGGTAAAAGTGAAAGTGACTTCGGCTCAAAAATGAGAAAAGCATTAGGGAAATAAATTTGCAGTCTGCTGCCCTAAGTTTATGGGAGTTTCCTAAACCAAGGGGGCAAATGACTACATTAGAAAGAGTTCTTCTCTGTCTCTGTCTCGGTCTCGGTCTCTGTCTCTCTCTCTCTGTCTCTCTGTCTCTGTCTGTCTGTCTGTCCGTCTCTCTCTCTCTGTCTCTGTGTGTGTGTGTGTGTCTCTGTCTCTGTCTCTGTCTCTGTCTCTCTCTCTCTCTCTGTCTGTCTGTCTGTCTGTCTGTCTGTCTCTCTCTCTCTCTCTCTCTCTCTCTCTCTCTCTCTCTCTCTCTCAAGCTGGGTGAAGCTAGCTGGTTAGTTAAGCAGGGGACAGATCACTAAAGTGCTTAGATGCTTTGCAAAGCAGTTCAGATTTCCCTTTAAGCAACAGGGAACTGTATTAGCTTCCTCCTGCTGCTTTACCAAATTATCACAAATTTAGTAGCTCAAAACAACACATATCATTTGTCTTACCATTCTGGAGGTCAGAACTTTCACTGGGCCAAAATCAAGGTGTGTTCTTTCTGGAGACACTAGGAGAGACTCAATTCTTGGTCCATTCCAGCGCCTAGAGTGTGCCCACACTCCTTGGCTCAGGTCCCTCTCCCATCTTCAAAGCCAGCAATCATGTCGTCTTGACCTCTGCTTTCAGGATCACGTCTCCTCTGACTCAAACACTCCTGGCTCCCTCTTCTAAGGACTTTTGTGATTACATTGGACATATCTGCAAAGTCCCTTTTGCCATATAAGGTAACATATTCACGGATTCCAGAGATTATGGGCATTTGGAGGACAAATGGGGGCAAAGGGGGGGCTTGCCACAAAAGTCATTGAAAATTTCCAAACAGGAGAGTAGTGTGACTGAGATGGGGTACTGGGCAGTAAAAGGACAAGTTTAGGAGTCTGACTACCTGGGTACAAAGTGGAGTCTGCCAACATATGAATTATGCAATCTTTTGTCATTTCCTACTTCATAGCTCTGCTACGGTTTTATCTGTAAAAAAGGGCTACCGACCTCAAAGGATAGCTAGCTGGAAGGATGATAAGAAATAATAGAGGACACTCAGGACAGCAGAAAGTACTTGATCAGTTGGGAACATCTTGGTGCTAGAGAACAGAGATGTGGTCAGGAAATGCCATGCAGAGCAGAACCCAGCTTCACATGAGATCCATTTCTGTGGGTCCATCAACATGTTAGGGAAGGAGGGACTCAGGTTCTAGGAGAGTTTGGCACAGAGGAGACATGCAGCCCCTTTGACTGGCACTACATCGCTCAGGGGAACACTCAACTTCCTCTCTGATGTCATTAAGAAATGAGGGGGGGAAGATGCCCCCATCTGTCCCCATTTACAATAGGGCTCTCTTGGGGTGCCTGATAATGTTTAAGAGTAGGTGATGTTTTGTCTTGAGCTGTCTCTGAAGCAGCAGTTTAGTTTGACATGCGGCCAGTTAAAAACAGAGTGATAATGATTGTGCAGAGTCACTGGGCACTTGGTTCTGGGTCGCTTGCTGCCCTAATACATCTGTGGCCATCTTCTCTGTCCCTGTTTCTGAGAGCCAATGAATGCCAATAGCTAACCAGATATTTCTCTTTCCTGGTATCTTTCTCTAAGGAACTCCTAATGAGTGAATGTGGCTCTATATACAAGGAGATCAGGACACCCAGTCAAATGATAATGTAAGATAAACAATGAATAACTTTCATATGTCTCAAATGTTACTATCTATTTAGTATCACTCTCTTGACCAGATTATTTGATGAACCAGGACACCCTGTTCCCCAACTTCACTGTACAACACATGCCTGTATGTTTTTTGATCTAAAGAGTAGCTTGGTATTCAAATGCCAATCTGAAAGTTCCAGTACCTTCTTGCAGGTGATCTTTGTTGCCTGAACAGAGGTTTCCTTTGGCTCTGAAGGGACCCAGAGGGTCAGAACAGAGAGGACTGGTCCCTTGTATTTCTCTGTCATGAAAGGTGATGTGTCTTCATGATGACACAGATTTTTCTGCAGTCCAGCTCTGAGACTTGGACAAGTTCAGCTACTGCTGTGGCTCCCACCCACCCCTTTGTTACTGAGAGCCACACTCTTGCCACCCAATGACCTCAGGACCTCCAGGATGCTCATTCTGTTTAGTTATTTCTTGTTTTAAAAAAGGTGCTATGCAATCCACACTATCTATTGCTGATCTTTACTAGGTCACAGTAAAGACACTCACCATCTATAGGAGGCAAATGAAAGTTTATCTTTGGATTGGATGTGTATAATTTGTAGTTATCGGGGGTACATGAAACCCATGAAATAATGGTTAAAACCTGTAGGGCTAGTAACTGTTGGCATTAGTCTGTTTAAGGCTTTGGTTCCCAGGCTCTGTTTCTTGGGACTCCCCCAGTCTCAGGTGATCCTCCTTCTCTGACTTCCCTCAAGCCTTTGCCCTAAATTGTCCTCCTTGGTTTGGGGGGTAGACACCTTACATCCCTCACTTTACCTTGTTTGCAAGTCTGCCACCCATAAGCTCCACAGAGATGGTCACTTCCTGGTCATTTCCAGGTCACTCTATTCTGTAACATACTGTTCAACCTGGTGCGACTTAAGCTTTCACATGAAAGTTGTTGACACATTTAATGGTGGGCATGTCTACATTTATGTACTCACCCCATTGAAGCATTATGTCTAAGTAAGTGCAAAAGATGGTAACAGTTTATATAGCCCGCAATAAACCCTGGATTTTACTCCTCTGCCCCAGCCAGCGGCAGCAGCTAGAACGGACTGTGCGAGGACTGTCTGTGCCCTCTTGCTTCTCCACTACTAGAAAAGGCCGCCCTGAGGGGCCAGGGGAATTAATGACTTAATGCCTACAAAACTCCAACAACTTCCTACAGATAAGGTCTCATTATCTTTAATTGTTATTATTATTTGTTGTTTATTGTTATAAACCCAACACCTATGAAAAACTGCCACAGCTTTGTTACGACCTCAGGTCATGGTTTTAATTAATACCTCGTCTGAATGCCAGAGGCCCCAGGCACCATGTTCCCGCCCCCACATCCGGGTTCCACCTCCTTGAGCTCCGCCCACAGGATCTGCACCCCCCTGATCCTCCCGTCCCTACCTGAGAGCTTCCACGGTTCCTCAATCCTGCCAGTCCTTCGCGATCCCCCTCTGGTTTCAGCCCGTGGCTCAAGACCCTTTCACCTACCCCTTAGCTGCCAGTCCAGGCAACCATAGCGCCTTTGAACTTGCCTTCCCTTCTCTTCTGTTTCCTAGTCCCCCTAACAAAGTTCCTTCTGGACCCAATTCTCAAAAAGCCCAGTCTTTGGAGGGGGTGGTGCTCATGAATGCTAAGAGAGGGTACCCTGAGCCCCGCCCCCCTCCAGACCCCCGACAACCCTGTGTAGCCCCCACTTCCTGCACTCATCCCTGGTCTCCCATCCCACCAGCGTGAGAAAATTTCGGGGCTGTTCTTCAGGTGGTGGGGCCGGTTGGGTGGGTTGGCTGGTTTAGGGTTACAGAGTTTGGCACTAACAGCCCGCTGCAGCTGCCTTCTTTAATTAATTAATTCAAATTTTTAAAAAACCATCTCTTCAATTGGACCTCAGTGCATGCCTCTGGGGCATATGTCACATCAATTACAGAGAACAATTAAGCCTGCTGCCTAAAAGAATCCGTGAGCCTCTTTAAAGACTCCAGCACAACTCAGGCCTAACTGCCTTAGATCTCTTGCTGTAGACAGATCCCCAGGCAGTGCCCCAGGGGGGAATTGGGCAGCAATAGTCCCCTTTGAGAAAGGAGGCCGTTTTCCTGCTGTGGATCCCTGCCCTCCGCTGTCCACACTCTCACCTTAGGGTTGCACTCTGCCCTGGTCTAGATCCAGGATATTGCAGCTGGCACGCAGACCTGGCTTCTTGGGGATATGACCAGTGCCCCTCAAATTCCAAAGGTTGCCTCACTGTTTGTTTTTTTAACTGTCCATCTTGTAGGGATAAAGATGATCTCTGGGCTGGCTAACAATCAGATTCGCTCTGAGATGGTCTGTCCTTTCTCCATCTGTAGAGTTGGTATATGCAGGGTTAACTGATGCCTTCACGGTAGTTTGAATCACAAACGTGATTGAAGATGTAGCTCCAGGGCAGAGATCATTTCTCAGAAGTCCTCATGTCCCACCTTGTGTAACACTGGTAGCAGATCCAGGAAGGCTGACAGAATGAAGACATGGAGAGTAATGAGTGCAGCTAAAATAACTGTCCAAGTGCAAAGCAAATAAATAGACAGTTGGGACCAGCCTA
The DNA here is from genome assembly GCA_004363575.1 of Solenodon paradoxus. Classification (NCBI taxonomy): domain Eukaryota; kingdom Metazoa; phylum Chordata; class Mammalia; order Eulipotyphla; family Solenodontidae; genus Solenodon; species Solenodon paradoxus. The sequence continues at coordinate 117,205 of RJWH01002805.1, forward strand.
AACTTTAACCTCATTAGCATTGTCCTCTCTGCCCAAGAAGATTTCTTTTTTTTAAAGGAAAGGTACAGGCAGGAACGATGGTGAGTAAGCAGGTAGGCAGGCAGAGAGAGGCAGAGAAAGCACTTTATGTTTATTGAGTTGTTCACATTGGTTGTTCCCCCGGCCCCAGGTCTTGAACACAGGACCTTAGGATGATGTGGGTCTGCTCCCAGGGTGCACTAGACCACTAGGCCACCAGGGCACACCCCCAACTGCAATTTTTTTTGAAAGCCTCATCAGTAGACTAGGTAAACATGCCTTTCCTTATCTATTGAACTCCTTTATTTATTGGCATGTGTGAGTTAACTGCTTTCTTCTTTTATGTTTGCTTGAATCGTTTAAGTCCAAACTTTCAGAGAGCATGACCATGTCTGTTCCATTTGCTTTGTACGGTGTCCAGCAAAGGGCTGCAGTACGGTGTCACAGAGAAGTCCTGGACTTGGACCTTGGAGACCCAAGTGTTAGCTTTGGCTGTGTGACCCTTCCAATTTGAACCTCATTACTGTTCGCTGTTACAAAAAAAATCAGAGGAACATTTTCTGCTCTTCTTACCTCCTAGAATTGGGGAAAAGAATAAACGAGGTCATGCAGAAGAAAAATGTGTAGAAGCTATCACAAATACGTTTTAAAAGTTATAAAATGCATTTTGATGATAAGGACACAGGGGTAATCCAAATTCAAACTCTTGAGAGGTTTCAAATGGAGAAGTTGGTCTACAGAGACCATCCAGGTAGGACCCTGTGAACCAAATGACAGCCCCAGGCCTTGCTACAGTTAAGACCAAGCTCTAGCTGGAAGTGTCACTGGTGACAGAGCTGTCACCAGCAGCTTCCCCCATATCTGTCCCCAAGGCAAAACAAATACTGGCAGCTTTGGGATTTTTTAGTGCATCTTTTTTTTTTTCCTTCTAAAGTAGTCTGGCATTTATTCTAGCTTTTCACTAGAATTCAAGTGGGGTGGTGGAAGGTGAAGGGCACAGAGTGAAGGGGCTCTTTAAGATTGGAAAGCACAGTTTTCTGAGCTGTCTTTCAGCACTTTAAACAAGTCAATCAAAAAGGGGAGACCAGGTCAGCTTTATCCATTTTGTAGAAGGGGCGGTTTCCTATAGGAAGGGCTGAGGGATGAGAACTGGGTAGTAATTCTTGGGAAAGGAATGGAATTACAAAGTATGAACAGTCACATTTCTAGAGAAGAATCCTAGGTATCGAATCTGGAAGACTCTAAAGAGTCTTTTCCCAAAGTCTAAATGGTGAAGTGACTGAGCAAAGGTCAGGGCACTACAAATATGAGAACCAAGGAGACATGAGCAGGGCTCTGGCGCTGAGTCAGCACAGGAAGATGGATCACATTAGTGAGTGGGCAGATGAGCAGTCATGGTGACTGCCCCCATACAAGCCCAGGAGGTAAGCCCATTACTGGCTGAGGTATATCAGTGGGCACTTGGGAAGTAAGAAAATGCAGGGAACAGGGGGCTGGTACCACGCTGTCCAGCTCACCCTACAGGATCTAGATGTCTCTGCTGCTTTTTAAATTAAATCTCTGAAAGTCTTTGCAGCTGTCAAAGTGGATAGAACTTCATAATTAAGAAAGAAGAAAGGTGTTCTGGTTTCTGCCTACTGCCTTCATGAAAACATTACTGAAGAACTATCCAAGGCCAGGAAACCTGGATAATGGAATCCTGATCTTCCAATAAGATTAGATGTGGGTGTGAAATATTGCCTGCAATGACTGCCAGCCTTCATGGCAGCAGCAGAAGGGAGACCCTGGCACTAGCAGTCTCTTACCTACTAATGCTCTCTTCTTGCAACATGTCAAGTGAGGACACTGGTTGGCAGCCTCTTCTTTTGGTGGGTATGTAAAGGGTAAGAGTTGAGAGAGCAGAGGAACTGAGATCTCTTTGCTAGCCCTCAGGTCCCAGGCCTTCCAATGCATCAGTCGCCAAGGCTGCAGATGTACAAGGGGCAAGTCTCAGGGTCTTACAGAGCAAAAGAAGAGAAAAAACATTAAATAAAGGAGATGATGACACAGAATTGATTATTAGAATGAGTCTCTATCATATGCCAAAGTGACCTGATTTTACCCTGGAAACACATAGCAGTTTTTCAGAATGATCCTGTCAAACCCTCTGAAAGATCATCACACTGGAAGTCAGGCAACTTGGGTGCTGTTCTGGTTCTATTGTTTACTGGGCTGGGTGGCTTTAGCTGATCCATTAAATATTCCTTGGCCTAAATTTCCTTCATTGGGAAAAATACCTGTCCTGCCTGCCTCACAGGATTGCTGGAAGATCTGAGGAAATAATGCACTTGGCCTCCCTGCAATAACCAGAAAGCACCCTTCCAGTGGAAGACAATAATATTACTATTCTAATTAGTAGGAGCTCTTCTGAGGGTTGGCCTGTGGGTGGGGAGTCAGAGACTTGGAAGGGTAACCTCATTTCTTCAGCTATTACTCTTGCACACCCCTCTTCTGAGCAGGATAGTCCTGACAGACAGGGAGTAGGGACTGAATCAAATGTCCAAGAAGGTAAGTTACATGTTTCAGATTCTGGGCTCACCAGTCCCCAAGGGATGTCGAGATCTTTCTTATGTGGAAGCTAAGTCTGTCTTTTTTATTATTTATGCGTATTTCCTCCTGTTCGGCCTGAAGATCTTCTCTTAACCTGCTGAAATAGATTATTTTTAGTGTTTATGCACTGACGACACTATTGAAGAACCTGACCCAAATTTGCCAAATTATGATTCCTGGAGTCTGGTGTCCAAGTGCAATAGAAACCAAGCATTTGTTTTAGAAAGGTGCTAAGGACAGTGTTAGTCCTTGAACAACACTTGATTAAGTTTCCATCTTTTTGTCCCAGATGCAGGTCATGTTATTCCTAACAGGAATTTTTTTTGGGAAAAGTAGCTGCATTTGGTATTGAAAATGTTTAGAGAAGTCAGCCTGAGGGCAAGAACATTTGTTAAGTGTGCTTTAAATAACAGAAGGAGGATAAGGAGTTCCAATTAAGACAGAATTTGGAAGACATAAGGGAAGTTTGTTTCTTGATGGAAAAGATCCTTCTGCCTCTCACGCTGCAGCTTTTGGTCTTTTCCACCCTGCGCCTTCCCCTCTCTACTCCAGCACTTTCTTGGCACTGGACTTGAATAAATGCTACCTTGTTAGCTAATAGTACCCATTAATTACTTTAATGATTAATAGCTAATTAGTCATAATGCTGCAATACAATGGAGGCTTCCTTGCAGCACACACACATCCCCATACCTAGTCCTGGCCACGGAACAAGTGTGGCTCTAAATTTGTTTTTCTGTTCACCCTTGCAATCTCTAAATTTCTCCAGTTTTTATAACCTTTCCCATTCATCTGGCGAATGATCACTACTAACAGATATTTTGCCTCCTTTATTTCTAACATCTGTCACTCATACTGTCCTCCAGCTAACAAGGAGGCCAGTCAAGATTTTGCTGTTATTTCACAGACCACTTTCACTTCTTTGACTTCTAAATCCCACTTGGCCCGACTTTTGTACTCTGGCCCCCTTTCTTCACTTTACCTGTCTCTAATACTAACCCGTCCCCCTATTTCGTGGAATCCCAGTCCCCTCCTTCCCCGCCCCCCGCAGCTCCCTCCCACTCTGCGTTTGGCTTCCTTTCAGCAACCACGCCCCCAAACCCAAGCAGAGCGGTGCGCACGCGCAGTCCAGGCCTTTACCTGGGTGCTAGGGAGTGGGCGGGTGGGTGGAGTGGGGGAGTGCGGGGGTGGAGCGGGAGTTGGCGGTTATCAGGGCGGCGGAGCGCTCACAAAGTGGCAGGAGGGAGAGAAGGTGCGCCCGGGCCAGCCCGAGGGCTGCGCATGCGCGCCGCCGCGCCCAGCGGCCGGGATGCCAGGGGGCGGGCGGAGGGAGGTGTCGGGATCCCTGTTGGGCGGGGGGGCCGGCGAGGGAAGGGGCGCGGGCGCGGGCGCGCGCGCGCTCTCGCTCTCGCTCTCGCTGCCGCTCGCCCTCCCTGCCCCCTCTCCGCACACACATCTACACACGCACACCCGCTCCCCCGCCTCCCTCCCCGCGCGCCGCCCGCCCGGCCGGCCCCGCTCGCCCTCGCGCGCTCGGAAGGGAGTCGCGAGACGTCGGAGAGGCGGCCACGTAGCGCTGCGGCGGCGGCCGAGGCCGGTCTGCGGAGCGGCCCTGAGGAGAGGCGTTGGGCGGGGGGGAGGGGCCGGTCGGCCGGCGGTGGTTACTCGAGCGCCGCGGCTACAGGCCCCCCGCCGCAGGGATGGACCGCCGTGGAGGCGGTCGGGGCGGCGGAGGTGGAGGCGGCCGGCCGGGGTGAGTAGGGGCCTCTGCCCCCCACGCACACGGCACAGTCGGGGCTGTGTCCCTTGCAGTAGCCCTTCCGCTGTGCCGCCCGCCGGGCGGGCCGGGGCTCTGGGCGCCCGGGGAACCCTTCGCCGAGGCAGCTGCCTGCACTAGGCCGGAGCAGCCCCCATCCGGCGGGGAGGCCCGGGGCGCTGCACGCTCGTGGCCCCAAGCTTGGGTCAGGGGCGCCCGCTGCGGCCCCTTTGCCCTTCCCTCCCGGACCCAGGCTGGGTCCAGTTTTGCGGCGTCCACTTGCCCTGAGGCCTGAGGGGAGGCTGCGGTTGCACCGGCGGCGGCGGGGAGGTTTGCACTCGTCCCCTTGCGAGCATTTTCTTGCCCTGCAGCTGGTGCCTTGCACCCACTGCCTCCCCCGCCCTGCGGTTGCGCCCAAACCTCCAACCCCCGAGAGTATTGTGTCGCCCGAGATAAAATGCATCTAGTGTGCACCCGCCCTGCACTCACCCCAGAGGGTAATGCAGACCATTCTCCACCCCTACGTAACCCTCCCCTCCAATCAGGTTCTGCTTAAGATTCTTAGATGGGAGACACTAAGGTAGTGACACCCCTGTTACATCTGCACAGAACATGTTCATTGTCGAGGTGTGTCTCCTGCAGAAATGATAAATGCTCCTCCTGCCTCGCCCTCGAAGTCTGTCTTCACGATTTAAGATCCCATATGCTCTTTGAAGAGGTCCAGCCTTTGATCGCATCTAGTGCAGCCCTCCCCCACCACACATCCACACACACAGACACACTTCCTGATTGCTGAGTAGACCCTGTCATCGCGGATCCATTGTCAGAAATGGTTTGTGCCAGTCTAAGGAATGTGCTTTTGCTTTTGGAGAAGGGTGCTTTCCACAACCATGTTCTCAGGTTCTTCCTGCCTGAGTCTGTCTTTGATTGCCCTCATGTTCAAGCGTCATCGTCAGTGTTTTCCTTACATGCATCTCCCTTGGACCCTCAGTGATATCTGAATTAGGCTTTTTTCCCAGTTAATTAGAATTTCATTTGTTTTATTGTAATGTTCAATGTCTATGATCAAGACATAGTAAATAAATAGGGCAATGTTTTGCGAAGAATGTCCGTGTTTGTTTTTCCAGAGATGGGCAGGCCTGTACTGTTCTGGGAATGGCAACTAGCACATGCTTTGTTGACAACATGTGTCTGCTTCGGGAAGATGCCGGGATGTGTGCGTGAATGTACTGAATGCAGGTGGTGTCCTGGTGTAGTGCTCCCTTGAGAGCGGTGAGCTTTACTGGGTTCTCAGTGCTGGCAGGCAGCCTGACTGCTTATCAGGACCATGCACGTGAATGCTAATGGATACTACCTTTATAGTGTAATTTTGTTTAAAATGTCCACCACTGAGTTTTAGTGATCTTGGATCTGTCTGCTTAAGTGGTCCTTAACCTTTCTTTGGGGTCATGGAAGCCTTTAGGGCCCTTTTAGTGAAACAGACACATAATTTTGTGTGGGATTCTAGTCCTCTTGAAGCTGGGACCTCAGGTTAAGAGCTGTATTATACAAAAGTGAAAGGAATTTGAGTTTTGTGTTTTTGCTTTGTCTTTGTTTTTTTTTTTTTTTTTTTGAAAGGACTGACGTTTCTTTGGTCCTGAGTGGTAAACAGCAAGATTTTGTATGTGTGTATTTCATCCTTTTATTACAGTGAGTTAGATATTTGTAAAGTCTCATTTCTCTGTCTTCCTATGAAAAACAAATGTGAGAATTTCAGAAAAAGTTAAAACTGGAGTCAAAAGAATTTCTTTGAATTTGACCAACTGATATGTGTATGTTCCTTATATCATAGTCTCAACGTAGCAGATTTCAACAGTAAAATCAGTGCTCTTTCATGGTGCCTAGCTGGAATCTTCTGTTGGTTGAGGTTGATCTCATCCCTTTAAGACTTTGTTGTTCATGTAGAGTAGCACACTTGTTGGTGAAGACTTTTTAGCTTTACTAAATATATTTTCATGTCTTTATTAATGTTGACATTGCCACTAGAATCATCCGTTTTTAAGTTTTGTTCTAATGGAAGGATTTTGATTGTAGTTAGGAAATTCTGCTGCCACATTTAGAATCTAGAACTAGATATGAAAGTTGTACTGTTCTATCAAGAAACGAGATAAAACATCAGCTGTTCTTTTTCTTTAACTCATTGTGCCTTTGTCTTTTGATCATATTTAAGTCAAGAGACTTTTATTTCAGCTTGTGATAGACAGTGATACTAAATAAACAATACCTAGCTCTCATGGAGGTTAAAGTTCTGCAGCATTTTTTAACTTAAAGAATCCTTCAGGACCTTTATATTGTTTGTATTTGGAGGGAAAGGCTGAGGAATTTGTTGCATTAACAGTCTTTTGGAAGGCAGGGGAGACCTGGAATCTTGCACATTACTGCTCCATAGACCTGAAAATAGCATTAATTCTAATAATTATGCAGTGTACCCTGTGAAGTTTGAAAGCATGCTGAGATTGCAAATATTGCATTTTTTTATTATCTAATAAACATGCTTGAAGTGGCTTATATTACAGGTTACATTTTTTGTTCATGTCACGCCTGAAGTTTTACTGTTGGAAATCATTAAAATTAAGCCCAAACCATTTCAAAGCAGCAAATACATTACCTTTCTTTGTTAGTATGGAATAGTGACATCATTAAAATCTCAGGGGACAGTGGACTTCCTTGATTTTATTTTGCGAACTTTTTCTAACCAGTCACTTACCTAGTTAAAACACCCACACACCACAGAGCAGCTGGTCATATAACACCTATGGCTGTGAGAGCAGCATTCTTGCTGCCAGATTCAGAGCTTGGGAGCCAGCAAACAATTGCAGAGCAGTGAAGCACTTAAGGAGCAGTGGTGCCAGCAGCTCACTCATTAATACAAACAAGTTGCTTTAGTTTCTTCAGCACACTTCTTCAGACACCCTTCCCTTAGGAGGTTTCAGATCAGCAGCTCCTACTCAAGGGAAACAGCACGTACTTTCTGCAACTGTGGCCTCAAGATCTGATTCGTGACACCCAGAACCGTTTCCATTTCTGCTCTGAGTATGGGAAGTAATCTTGTAGTGTGGTAAGAAAATACTTTTCAAGTCTGTAGAAAAAAGTTGATTAGTAATGTTACTGATGTGATTTTGTTTTCGAGTACCAGAAGCCAGTGGAAGAAGTAAACTGTGAAAGTGAACTGTTTTTTTGTGTTTTTTTAAAAGCACCCTTTTCTCAAGAGTCTTAAATAATTTCACCAAAAATATGAATATACTCGAGTTTCATTTCCCTTGTTTTAAAAAGTCAGTTGAGAGACAGCCAACAGCAATGACAAAAAACTCTGTGGGTGCTTTTGCGTTTTGAACCATGCCTTTGCAACTAATTATTCCAAATGAGGCGACTGCATTTCCTTACTCGGAACTCTTGGGTCTTGTGCTATGGCGTTAGGTATTTTTCCCAACTGTTGTCATCCTGTCATCAGACAGTTAGCACCTGAATTTACTTTGATGGAAGTGAACTGCTGTTGCAGTTATGACTTCAGCTGAAGGAGGGTTGGGTGAGTGTTCTTTGGAGGCAGGCAGAACTAGGTTTGAATCGCAGCTCCACCATTTGCTGGCTCTGTAACATTGGTCAAGTCACCTTGACCACTCTGGCCTCAGTTTTCTCATCAGCAGAATGGGATTTGTTAGGAGAATTAAAGATAATATATGCAAGCTTCTAGCACAGTTCCTGGCATTTATATGTATTAAGGACTCAGGGTAGGACATGGGTGACATGGGAGGGAAACTACGATTGTTTTGGCTTTTACAGGATTAGAGATCTGGCCCTGTGATCTGCATTCTTTATTTGTGCAGATTTAGGATAAAAAAAATTGCAAATATTTGACTTGGAGCATACCTAAGTCTCACAGGTACAGTATGCTTATTGGAACTTTGATTTGCTGCTTGAGAGCTGATTGAATTTAGTGGAGGCAGTGAAACCTAGCTCCATATTCTACAGTGTTACCACAGACTGCTTGTTTTAAGCCTGTTCAGAGCTTATGTGGCACAAGGGGTATTTTAGGACCATAGTGTATCTCAGTGAGTTTTGTGTCTAGAGTAGACTCACTTGCAAAGCCATGTATACATTTTCATGATTAATGCAAGTCCTAAAGTATTGGTAGAATCTGTGAAGACATCAGATGCTTCTTTTCATTAATCTGTTTGTTTATATAGCAGTCATCTTTGATTTTTTAAAAACGCCTATGAGCATTTAAAGAATTCCCTTTGCTCTTCCTAGGCTTTGATCATAAACTCTTATTAGGGCTGGAGGTTTGAGTGCTTTAGACATTCTCACTTTGGCGGGGAAGAAAGAAAAGTAAGGACTCTATCAAATGTTACCAACTCTCCACTTTATGCCTACACCCTTTTTTTAGCTGAAAGACAGTTTCATGGTAAAATGTGACATTTTTCATTTTTAAACATAGTTTAAGAGATTGATTACTTTGGAAAGTAGATTCTAGGTCATTATGTGGCTTTTTTCAGTGCATACAATTTTTGACATAGGATTTCTTGGGTTCTACAGAATTGAAGTTTTGGTTTTTTTTTTCTTTTTGATTTTTTAAAGGAAAGGTGTAAACATTAATGAAAGGAAGTAGGCAGGCAGGTAGGAAGAAAGTAGAGAAAGAAGCATTTTTATTTTATTTCCATTTAGTTGTTCACACTGGTTGTTTCCCTCCAGACCTGGGACTTGAATCCTGGGGTATGTGACCTGCATCCTTCAGAGGCCATTGATCTAACCGCTACTCCACCAGGCACTCCGTATTCTATCTTTTTTTGCTAGATATCATTGTGATAAGTCTGTGAACCCACAGGAGTTACCTAGAGATCTTTTCAGATGAGATAACCGAATCAGCAATGCATTAAGCTCTACCTCAAGGGAATCTGCTAATCCTTTATTCTCTTTTATTATTGAGCCACCTTGGGGCCTGCCCATCAGTTACTGGTATTGGATTGCTGATAAAGAAGAGTTGGGAAGTAATGATCTCAAACACCTTAGATTTTTTCAGAGCACTTGAAAAACTTAATTTTGGTGAGAATATAACTGACTAAGCAAATAAAATTTAGATAACTGAATCGTTACTGATTTCCTCAACTATAAAAAATATATTTTGCTACTTTTTCTTGGGTATGGGAGATAGGTGTTTGTTTGTTTTTTCAGCTATTCTTTTTTTCTGGTTTACTAGCATCAAATGACCTAGAAGATAGCTAGTTGCTTCTGTCAGTTTCTTAATAAACCAATATGTATGTGGTGAGAAAGGACTGTTGGAAGAGAGCAGAAATGGAAATGAGAATGACACTTACTCTGATTCCTTGGTCTTTATCGTGCATGTGGCATCAGAGGGTTGTGACTCTTAGCCGAATTTCACAGAGAGAAATACCACTGGGTGATTTGTCTTGTCTTTGATGCTGGTGAAGAATATAGTCTTTAGCTCTTTGATACTTTTCAACTTTGAAATTTTGAGTCAGTTTTGGGGATTCAGTGAAATATAATTTCTAATTATACTGTTTGAAGTGCAAATGAGATTTATAACTAGGCCTTATGAATTATTTTTACTTTTATGAATTTATCATTTTAAAATATCTAAAATAATATCAGTGACCAATGAATATTGAAACACATGGTTAAACTGTTCTGTTTTGAGAGGGTGCCAAGGAGAGTGCTACCTCAGTTGTATGGATAAATCTGTATTTTTTCCCCAGTTCCTCTAAAGACTGCAAGTCAATTGTCCAGGGACTTTTCCCGTATTCATGTACTACTGAAGCTAGAGTTTGAAGTTACCTTGCGTGAAAGATCCTCCTTATAGAGAGCCCTGAAGTTTTCTTTTTAGCATACACAGTAATTTAAATTAACCTAGCAAAAGTTCGAATTAAAAATAAAACACCATCCAAACGTTAAATATCAGTACAGAGTTGGTTAGATAATTCAGGGTAAATTCATGCAGTAGAATACGTTTTATATAGCTATGAGAAAGAATGAGGAAGCTATGGGAAGTCTGATGAAAAAAAAATAAGACAAAACTGTGTAGAAAGTGCTACTGTTTGTATAAAAGATTGGGTGGGAGAATAGATATATTTGGGGGTCTCATATAATAAAATAGCTCTTACGATACTAACGTGAAAAATCAAAGTTACTGTAATAAAAAAAATTTTTAAAGATACTAATAATCTGTTTCATAAGAAACTCATTGTCTGAGGAATGGGGAACCTATACATATGAGTTTATTTTAATGTGTAGAATAAGTTACTATAATTTAAAAAAGGGAAAAAAAGAAACTAATAATATTGGTTGTCTATAGGGGGTCGAACTAGGTGATAGAGGGAACTGGGGTGGAAGGAGTGCTTTACTGTGTACTTCTTTTAAAAAGTAAAATTTTAGGGATGCTCTTATGGAGCAGCGGTTGGTCAGTTGCCTCCAGAGGAGCAGGCCACAGACCCCTGGGTTCGAGTCACAGTCTCAGGGGACACAGCCAGTGTAAACAACTAAATGAAAACAGTACTTCTTCTCCTCTCTCTCCCTCGCTGCCTGCCTGCTCGCCTTCATTCCTGCCTGCACCTTTCCTTTAAAAAGAGAAAAAGAAAAAAAAGAAAAATTTTTGTTTAAGTGGATAACAAGTCATAGAAAAGTAGGGAAATCATAGGTCAATACAGGACAGATAGCAGATTTTTCTCTGTGTGATCAACACCTAGAACAAGAAATAGATGATTAACATCCCAGAAGCCTCTTGAATCCTCTCCCAGTGACTGCTTTCCCAAAGATAGCCACTGTTCTGAGTTTCATCTTCCTGCATTAGTTTTGTTTGTTTTTTTGAGCAGTAGGTAAGTGAAATACAGTATGTATTTGTGTATGGCTTGTTTAGCTTAAAATTATCTTTGTAAGGTTCACCCTTATTCTCTATAACAATGATTTGTTTATTCTAACACTATTATATGTATGTGTATATTATAATTTATTATTACATTCTACCTTTGATGAGTATTTGCATTTTCTCTGGTTTGGGCTATCATGAGTAATGAGTAATGTTGCTCTATTTTATATGTATGTATGTATATGTGTTCACATATGCATATATGTACACATATATACTTATATACTTAAAATTTTTGATCTATGTGAACGTATACCTATTAATTAATTTTTTTTAACTTAACAAGTCCTCCCCCGACTAATCCATAGGAAAATGGTAATGTTCTATTTCAGATTAAATGTTGAACTATTTAGTGGGGCAAAATAATTTGAAACCATTTTTCGGTACATTTTCAAAGACCTTGCTTGGCTTTTTATAATACTAAGAGTTCCCAAGTCAATCGAAGAGTAAATGCTATTTTCTTTAATATTTAAATAAAGAGGAGTTAAATGTGATGGAAAATGTCTTTAAAATAATTATAACTCTTGAAAAATTTATTTGGTAACTCCTAAATATTTATTTCATTGTATCATAGTTTTGAAATAATAATCTTTCCTACATTGCTAATTAGAAATATTTTCTTTAATATAATCCTTATAACTGCTGTATATGTGAACTTTTGAAGAACCAAAGTTTTAAACAAATAGTAACATAAAAAACTTAACCTAAATATAGTTAAGCTTATTTTGAATATTTGGTAAACTGTCGACTCTTTCGTTAGTAGAATGTAATTGTATGTTTCATGCTCTTTAATAATCGCTGATTCATTTTTGTTTAAAACCGCACGTGATCAGAATTTTTGTCCTACTTGCAGAATTGCCGTTTCCCACCTCTTTTTCCCCAAACATGGAAATCGTGATCAGAGAATGAACATTTACAGCAGTGGTTCTCAACTAAAGGCGATGTTGCTTCCAGGGGACATTTGGCAATGCCTGGAGACCTCTTTGATGATCACAAATGAGGCCTGGGCTGTACTACTGATATAAAGTGCTAGAGGCCCGAGATGTTACTAAACACCCTATAGGGCACAGGACAGCCCACAGCAAAGGATTATCTGATCTGAAATGTCAGCTGGCCGGAGTTGAGAAAGTTACTAGTTGCCTACTAGTCACTAAACCGATGTTACAGACAGGTAGAGTTTCAGCATTGACCTTGTTAGATTTAGCACATGAAACTCATTTATTTTATCTAGTCTAGAGAATAAATAAGCTAGGTGATTTTCTAAACAGTAAGAGGGTTTTGAATATGAAGAGTGGTTTTAGAATAAATTTGGTGTCTAAGTCATTTTTTAAATAGGCTATTTTTAATCTCCCAGTGGGTAAAGTCAGATTACCCCAGAACATAGCTGTTACCTAAAAGGTATTTCAAACAAGGAAAAAGTCTTATAGTATACAGAGCAAAGACTTTTAGGGCTGTAATTGTATTTAAAAAGCAGATCCATTTTTACTTTTGTGATCCTAATGTGTATATTGCTTTGCTCTAAAAGAAAAGATTTGGTCGTTTGACATAAAATCTTGTATAACATGGTAAGTGGAAAACTTCATACCGCTAAGTGAGAAAATACTGAAATTAAAAATTTGGAAAATACATGTATAGTAAAACAAAAATTTATCTAACTTCAAAGGCTGGTTTCTTCTGTTAGCTTGTGGTGCAGAACATCTGCACTTCTGCATCTATTCCACTTTATCAGGTATTGTAGCATAGTCCGGGAAATACATTGTTCTGCCTTCCAGTCTCCTTGCCTTTTCATCACTTCAAATGGAAAGTTAGGCTTTATCTTTCTTTAAAGATGATTTATGTCTCTAAGGCCAGGTGGTGCCCTGAGCACTAAGACATAGCCCCTTCAGGTTAGACTGTTCTAAATCTAGAATTGTTTGTTTCATTCCCTGTGGCACTGTTCCTTAAACTCTTTGACCTTGGTCTGCAGTGAGAAATGGTGCATGTGTGCCCACAGGTGATCACTCACATCTGACAAAAACTGCATGACACAGTACTTGCTCTTAACTATGGTGAGGCCATCCATTATTTTTTATTCTATTTTACGTTGTAAAAATTGGGTTAGGACAGGCAGTTTGAAAATTACCCCCCTGCATATTAATACTTAAACACCTGAAACCTGGAGGGGTTAAACTTGGATCCTCGTTTTACCTAGCATTTATGTCTTCCAAAAGTTAGTGTGCATCTTATTCTTGCTTAAAACACACATAGGCAGCACACTGTCTCACATACTATCTACCTATTTATTCATTAATTTAGATAGAACTGAGAGGATTAATAGTATATAGAAATATTTTTTGAACTATAGTATAACCCCTTTAACACAGAACCTGGTTTAAACAGTAATTTTACTTGTGTAGCTTGGTTACAGAATAGAAATACAAGGACTTAGTAGTGAATGTTTCCGTCTGTGTGAAAGTCAGACTGAGTTTAGATTGTACTTCAGAGACCCCTCTGTCAGAAAAAAAGTTACTTGTACCTGGTTCTCCAGAAGGCAAAACTTAAAAGTTAACTTGATTGGAGTTGTCTTTCATTTCTGTACCCAAACTTAAATACTATATATGTGTTTATATATTTAGATAAGTGCTACTTCATTATTGTTATTATTGTATTAATCTTGGCATATAACCCTTTGTAGTGGATATTGTTTTCCCCATTTTCTCAGCAGGGGAATTGAGATAGAGTGCTAAAGTTGAATATGTTCTTCTCTTGGCACTGAGTTTTTGTCAGAAAAGACCCATAAATCTTTTTATTTTGTTAATTGAAAGGTTAATTAAAATATATAATTAAAAATCCATGAGTATTTCTGGCTTTTAGAAACCAGAGATTAAGTCACTTGTTTTGGTTTTTAAACTGCTGCGCAGTGAATCTGACATTTTGTGGTGTGTATGGGTCTATGAATGCTGGTACCTATTTAGATTTCACCACTGCCACCACTGTCAAGACACGGAAGAGTTCCATCATCCCTGTAACTCCTCCCGGTGGTCTCCATATTCACAGTCTCCCTCATTCTCCACCTCCACATCCAAGGATCTGTTGTTCATCATTATAGTTTTGCCCTTTGGGAAGTGGTATATATGTGAGATCATGCAATAGGTAGCCTTTTGAGATTGGCTTCTTTTACTAATGCCATTGAGATTCATCCAAGTTTTTTGTGTGTTTTAACAGTTTGTCCCGTTTTTATCCCCAAGCAATTAATATTTCATTGTGTGCATGTACCACAGTTGTGTACCCAGTCACCATTTGAAGGACATCTGGATTATTTTCTGGTTTTGATCATTATGAACAGAGGCTCTGTAAACCTTTGTGGGCAGCTTTTCTTTGCCTAGATCAAGTACCTAGGAGTAGTATTACTGGGTCATAGGTGTATATCCTTAACTTTATAAGAAATTGCCAAATTGTTTTTCAGAGTGAGTGTGCTCTTTTACATCCCCACAGAAACATGAAAGTTCCATTTGTTTTACATCTTGTCAGGTCTTGAAACTGTCTATTTATTTTAGCTATTTTAATGGATATGTAGGAATAATTCATTTTGAGTCTTATGACCAAAATCTAAGTGATAAGCCCAATTCTGTCATCAACTAGCTATTGACCTTAGAGGAGCCACTTAACTTTTCTGAGCCTTGTTGCCTTACTTCTCATGTAAGAGAGAATCTTGATTGTGTTAAATCTCTTGCAGCTCCCAAATTTATTGATATGAAAATACAGATTCTTGGCAAGAGGATAATTGTGTTTGGTTGTGTGAAAAAAAAAATAATCTCAGCTAAAGTATGAACACTATAAGCATTGAATATGGTTATTAGTAGAGCCCATATGAAATACTATTTATTGCTATAGTTTCTCTTCAGCAAAACAATAATTCTGTGATAGTGTATACCTTATCTGTAAGATAAAATTTTATACCTAATTTGCGGTTAACACTGACAACCTAGAGTCTTTCAGCTTGTATCTGATGCTTTTTTTTTTTTAAGGAAAGGTTCAGGCAGGAATGAAGGGCCAGTAGGCAGACAGGCAGGAAGAGAGAGGAGGAAGAAGCATCTTTATTTTATTTTTATGTAGTTGGTCACACTGGTTGCTTCCTCCCGGGCCTGGGACTCAAACCCAGGGGTATGTGGCCTGTACCTTTGGAGGCGATTGACCTAACTGCTGCTCTGTCAGGGAACGCCAGCTACCCACTTTTTTAATTCAAAGAAATTCTTTTAATGAAGACTACTTAAAGTATTTTTAACTGAATTTATGTAATCCCAGTAAGTTCTTTAAAACTTTTTGAAATGTTTAATTTTGGAATAATTTTAGATTGACAGAAAAGTTGCAAAGAGTACCGTTGTGCTCTGAATCCAGTTTCCCTTACTGTTAAAACTTAAATAAAGAAACCAACTGTTATATTATCAGCTTCAGATTTTACTATTATTTTAACTAATGTCCTTCTTTTCTGTTTGGAAACATTTAAAATCAATCTTTTCCACTCTTTTCTTAAATAAGCTTAAATATCTGTTCAAAGGTAAATTTGGACATGTTGTGCATATGAGTATTACATATAATCTACTTGTTTAAACAAATTTCTCTGAGACGTTGATACATTTTATCAATCACAGATAGTTCTGCCCAACACCATTTTAGGGTAGGGCTCAAGGTCTTTTCTCTCACCCTTCCCATGTTCCCCATAGAAACCTAATTTTTGATATCACTGAATGTAGCTCTTGAACGTGGTACCCTTTTCAGTACACTTATAAATTCCTATCTCCAGGAGCATGTGGAAAAATAGCCATCTTTTGTTTACTAGGAAATTCCCTTGTTCGCTACACAAAAATAGTGATCATTAGTCCATTGTGCTGAATACTTTCACTGTCCTGTCTTGCTTGGAGATAATTTAAGGATTAAGTGGTTCTTGAACGAGAGAGACATGCTGGCCTTGAGGCAGAATACCGTTATTCCTAGGGTAGTGTCTGGTGTGTCCACTCCATACTTGCTGAAGCAAAGAGCAAAGAATCCCTCCTGAGGCAAGCCATGGCATCCGGACTCACTCTGGTAACGTGAGTCTCTCCTTGAGATAGAGAAGAAGTTAGCTGCATCAGATGAATGTGGATTTTCAAAAATTATTCTCCTCCCCGCTTAAATAGAAATTTTGAGTATTCCTCCACTAGCATACCACATTTATTTAAAAGAAAAAGTCTTCTTAAGCATTTTGAGAAGCTAAGATGGTCAAGAAAAGCTTCAAAAAAAGATTCATTTGAACTAGGTCTTAAAAGATGGCTGGGATTTTATTATGTATATGTGTGGGGTTTATGATGGTGTTCTGAATAGAAGGAAAATGACATGATCAAAGATTTGGAAGTGGCAGAAGTCAGAGTGCATTTGAGAGGTAGCCCGAGGGTGGCAGTTGGGAGAGAAGAACTTTGGGAACCAAGATTGGAAAAGATGGTGGGGACTTTGGAATGTTTTCCTGCTAAGCAGTTGTACTTTATTCCAAGGCTCTAAAAACCAATAAAGCTAGGAAGTTACATCATCCATATTCTTTAGGAAAATATATTTTAGAAGATCTCTGTGTCAGGTGGTTTAAAAGAGGAAGGCAGAAAGACTTTCAGTTGTCTGTGGATGCAGTGGTTGGGTCTGAACTGAATGCTTTTTTAAGAGTTGAAAAACGGAGGACAACAATTTTTAAAAATAGTAATTTTTACTAGATGATCTCATTCATATGTGGAATATAAAGAAAAATGAACAAAGCAAACAAATAGACAAAAGTAACTCTTGGATACTGACAACAGAATTGAGCTTATAAGATGGAATGGAGGTGGCGGTGGAAGCCAAGGGTAGTGGAGTATTATTAGAAATTCGGTGGGTGAGTGGAGTGTGTTACATATTTAATGAGGTGTGAACCTGTTACCTCAGTTTTTAAAAATGCTGTATTATATGTTTGAAAATAGTTACGAGAATAAACTTTAGAAGTTCTTAACACAAGAAAAACATGTATGTAAAGTGATGTTAACTAAACTTATAGTAATCATTTATACATATCCATGCATATATCTCAAGCCAGTATTTCATACACCTTTAATATAGTGGGGGGTGGTGGGAAATTGCATTGTATAGCTAAAAAAAATGGTGATGTAAACTTAATTATACACAGATGTTGATTTACAGTGACGCATAACCTATATAATGTTATGATGCAGTGTTCCTTCAATAAAATTAATTTTAAAAGTAGGACTTTTTGGTTCATTTGCTATTGTGGTAAATGCCAAAATGAAGCAGAGGCTTGAAGCCTCAGAGACAATCGTTGCTTGTTTTGGTTCTTCCACAGACTTGACCAAAAAATAAGACTTGAAATCAATAGCATCTTAGACCTGAGGGAAAGTGTGTAGCAATCTTGAAATAGTAAGATGTGCATCTTAGAACTGAGGATACATGTTTGCTGATTGAGGATAGAGGGAGCAATGCAGGGAAGGAAGAAATAGGTTTTCATTTAGCAGTGAGAGCCTCTTGATGGACTGTACTTACATCTGGTTTTTATACAGTGAGATGTTCCCACCCATTGAACTCATGGTAACACCACCACCACACTGACCGTGAAGAAAATACTGGTCACCTCATAGTACAGTACGTTTGGAAAACCATCTGACTCTTTTACTTATCCTTAAGTCTCTCTCTCTAGACATGCACTTTGGATAACAGTCTCTTAACTGGACTTGCATATACGAAAGTAGCAGAATATGGTATATACTATTATCAACTGGAAAACACAGAAAGCAACTTTAATACCAGCTCCTGATGAAATATTGGTGATGCACTTGAGCAGTATGGGCCTAAAGGCTTTCCTGTAGTCACATCTGCATAGTAAGTCCCACATGGAACCAGAAGTTATTGGTTTGGTTTTAGTCTGTCTCTGAAAAATTTTAAACTAAATTAGTGCTTAACTATCTAAGAATGTTGGATTCCAATTGACTGAGTAATGATCTAATTAGTAGGCATATTGTTTTACTTTTATCATGTTTAATTTTCCCTTTACACTTTTGATCATTGTGGGTTGACATTTGGGATTCAGGTTTTATTGAATCAGAAGCATGCCATATTGCTTATAGCATACAGCAATTATTATAAAAATACTTTTCTCCATTGTTGTCAGGTTATAGTGTTCCATATGTCTCTAAATTATACCTGTCTACCAGCTTCGAACATTTTCCACACATGACCCAGGTTGTTTCAGACAGCAGGTCCTCAAATACTGTCTTGTTAATGTTGTTTTATTATAAATGTGGATGAGAAAACAAAATCAGTTCCTAGCTCAGATCACTGTGTGTGGAATTTGCTCATTCTCCCTACGTCTGCTTTTCTCCAGGGACACTGCTTTCCTCCTAGATCCCCAAACATGCACCTGAGAGGGTCAGTGTTTAAAATGAGTGTGTGTCTGAGTGAGTGTGAGCGCGAGTGATTGAAGGGCGTGCTCTCTGTGCAAGATGGGCTCCCGTGTTGTGCCCTGGACTGCCAGAATAGACTGGCCACCCACGACCCCGAACTGTAATAAGTGGGTTGAAAAATGAATGAATGATTGAATACAAATTACTGCTTAATATTAGAATTGTTTTGGGTTTTTTAAAAAATTTTAAGAGGAAGGAAGGGAGAAAAGAAGCATTGACTAGAAAGGAATGAGGAAGGAAAGAAAGGAGGAAGCATCTCTGTTAGTTTATTTGGGTTTTCACCTGGGCCCGGGCTTGAGCACCCGGGTCCTTGCACATCGTGTGGTCCTCACACGAGCGTGTCATAGGTGTGCCCTGTTTGGGTCTGTGTTCACACATTTTATGATACTTTTTTCACTCAGAAATTTGCCATAGGAGCTTAACTCTTATTTACTTCAGCCAGTGATAAAATTGGTTTCATTATGCCAATTTTATATTAGTATATATTTTACCAATGAAAGTTTGTTTCACTTGAATTTGCAGTTTGCCAGATCCTATCAAAGATTTGAGTGAGGCCTGGCTGTGTATCACCTTCGCTGCACTCTCCTCACTTATTGTGAAAGTGCTTCTAGATATTATTATTTATAAATATAAGAATCTTTTTAAAAAGACAATACTGTTATTACAGTAAAATCTTCCTGCATACCAGTAAGTTTGCAGTCAGTGCTTATATTTCCCAATTGACTCATACATATAATTTTGTTTGTTTGTTTTTATTTATTTTTTTTAGTTTGCTTTTTAGATAGAGGTTAGAATATTGAATTAGAATCCAAGGAAGTGTGGTTGATTAGTCTAAGTCTCTTTAAGTCTATTTCTTCCTTCTTCTATCCACCTTTCTTTAACCTTGCAGTTTTTGTTGAAGATTCCAGATCATTTGTTGTATAGTCTGGATTTTGCTGGTTAATCTCAGGTGGAGTCATTTACCTTCCTCAATCCCGTTTATTTCCTATAAGCTAATTTTTAGATATACAGGTTTGATCAAATTAAAGAGTCTGTTTTTCTTGTGGGTATAGGACAAGACTATCTTAACAAGTGGTGCTTATAATCCCCCGAGGAGACACACAGTGTTGGGGGTTTCTCTTTTGGTACTGTCAGCCATTGCTGCTGTTTGCTTAGAACCATAAAGCCATTAGGGGTTGCAAAATGATTCCTAATACTGTCATCTCTTCCTTAATTATTAGCTGAAATACTTCTGTAAAAAGAAAGTTCCCTTCAACAGTAGTTTCCTTAAGGTGCAGATCCGATAGGAATGACAGACTTACTGCTTGAATCTCATCATCTAACAGTTTTAAAGGATGCAGATTCTGTGTTTGTGACCATTGGGTTTAAGCATATTTGATACGTCTGTCCATTACTGGTACTAATCCCTGTTGACAATCAAGTGTCCGTTCTTTGTCCATCGGAACTTGTTGGGCTGGCTCCTGAGTGTTTGACACAACCCTGGTGTTCTTTGATGACTGTGTTACTTTTTCATTATGACAAGGTATTCCAGGCCCATCTTAGACATTTTCTAACCTCTTTCCTTTTAGTGGGAATGATCCAGAAACCACAGTATGTTCTAGTAATGAGCTAGACAGAGGCTAGAACGTTAGTTTTTTTAAAAAGAACTACCTTCCCTCGAGGAGCTTAACTCTTTAAAGTTTTTATTTAATTTTACTTAATTAATTTGTTTTTAAAGAAACGAAGGAAGGGCAAACCCCCTGGTGGTTCAGGTGTTAAGCTGGTAGCTGAAGCATTGACTTGGTCAAGCCCGAAGATTTGGATTCACAGCCCAGGTTGGTGAGAGGGGGGTGGCATGGGAGGATAGACAAAAAAATGAACATGTAAATAAATAAAATGCATCTTCCTTTTCTCCCTTCCCACCTTCCTGCTTTCCTCTCATTAAAAAAATAATAAAAATAAAGAGGAAGGAAGGAGAGGAGTAAGAAACATTTAAGGAAAGAAAGAAGTAAGAGGAAGAAAAACTATAGTTTTTGTTTTTAACTCTGGTTCTGAGTCTCAAACTCCGGTCTCCTTAGGCTTTACATGGTCTGCCTGCCAGTATTGCCTCAGGTGCCTGAGCCACAAGAACACGCTTCCATAGTTTTGTTTTGGTATTCATCTGATTTGTTTACATTTATACATGTTGATGTGATGATCAATTTTATTTCCTCTTACTTGATTAAAGTCTACCTTTGATTTCATTGTTAGCAAGTATATATCAAGATGAGGTAAATGCCTAAAGTTAGTTTTTGTTATAATTTGCGAAAATTTGGTGTATAATAAAATGAATTTAAAAAGAAAGATAAAACTTTGATGCCAATATATGTTTTACAAACATGTACCCCTATAGGAAGAATAATTTCTTTTTGCAAAAAGGAGTAACCATGTAATATCTTTTCCATACTGGGAGATACATGGGAGGGGTTATTATTGGTAATTACTCTGGGAGACATGGGACTATATCGGGATGTTCCCCAGCATACCTGACATGGGGTCACCCTATTTGAAACTAATCGACAGTATCTTAGCCTCCTGAGACCAGGGATCATATTCATCATGTTCACATTTGTGTCTGTGGCACCTAGTAAATGCTCAATAAATACTTTTTGAATGTTACTAAAAGTCTACTGATATATTTTTTTTTTTATGGTTGTACTTTTTAAAAAAACTTCCTTTCATCACTACTTGGGTCTAAATTACTTATTGAATGAGATTGAATTTAGATGGAATTGATGAGTTCATCTATTTTTTTAAGTTTAGGACTAGTTTTATTATAGAGATGCTACATTTGTTGTAAAATCATTAGAAAGATAACTTCCTTACAACTCTCACCTTCATTCCCCATCCCCCAAAAGGTTATCTTTCCTCTGATTGGATTTTAAGGGGCAAAGAGAGTGTTAACAGTTTATATACTCAGCTAGTTCTAGCGCTCAGAATCCCTCTGACTCACCTTTTCACTAGCGAGACTTGGTTTCTTCCATTTATAAGAGACAGTAACACTTATTTAACAAGAATTTTGTCGTTAATAAATGTGGGCTTTTTGTGGGGGAGGCGGGGGAGCTGGGGAAGGAAGGAGTGATTTCTTGAACAATGTTTCTGTAATTAAAACTCTGGTTGCTCTAGTCACACTTAAAGGTATTGCTCAAAGTAGTAATATAAAATTTGCATTGATGTGAACTAGGGTGAAATCCTTTGATTTGGGTAAGGTGAGTATATTTGAAGTTATTACCATAAAAATCCACATTACTTATTAAAATCTTTTCTTCCTCATAAACAGATGAAGAGGAATTAGACTTAGTCACATGTCTCCAGGCCTCTCTGACTAGAAACCTGCTGGAGCACGTTAGCTTAGTTTTCTAGACCGCACTGGATTTGGGTTTTGACAAAAGTTATGTAAAGCAAAACAGGCAAGCAAACATTTATTCAAGTTTTTAAACGATTGTATCTATTTATAGCACATAGATTGTGAAGAGCTGCGGTTTTCTTTAGCTTGAGAAGAGCACTGAATAGAAATCTTCCTCCCCAGCTAAGTCTTTCCTCCGCCTACTCGAGTGTCTGCGAGCAGGACCTGCACTTCCTCTCTGGCTCTGCGCCTTTCCTGCTCGGAGGCCCGTTTTCATACATTCCAAGGCAGTTGAAATATAAATGTCTAAAATGTGCATTGTTGCTAATTATTTTGTTTTATACCCTAAAAGTAACTTCTCTGGAGTTACAGGGAGAGAGTACCTTGACACCGGTTGTTCATTCAGAAATGTGATGTTTGGGGATTTTTATCTGACTGAAATACACACAGGCTGTCACAGTTTAATATCGAGAACCATATTATGAGAGAAAATAATAAAGCACTCTGGTGGGGGGGAATACGTTTGCATATTTGAACATCTTGCATCTCCTTTCCCAGATTATTGCCGACTAGTTAGTTATTGTACCAGGACACCAAGAATAATTTTGTGTGATGGTGAGGGGTTCTTTTGTTTGTTTGTTTTCTCTTCAAAAGCAGATTTTTAAATTGCCACATGTCCTGTGGAATAGCCTTGAGTTAATGTTTTAGTGCCATGTCACCAGCTATCGGAGGCTTGTCGACATGCTGCGCATGCCTGGTGTGTCTTATTTGTGTGTGTGTGTTAATAGGGACGCGCCTCTTCTTCCCCTGAACTGAAAAGTTAGCCCCTGTTGCAGTGTAAAGTGTGTTGATTTTTCCCTCTTCTCTGCTTTGCCTGTTATGTGACATTTAATGAAAAAATCTTGCTAGAAAGTTGTAGATCCCTTGAGGGCAACAAACACTACACTCAGAGTGAAACTAGGTTGCTGTTCCTGCAACATGCAGTGGTTTGTATCAAAAGCTGTTTTGGTCTTCACTTTGAAATTATTCCCTTTTCTTTGAAGTAGTCATATTTTAATTTGGAGTGGTTTTAAATTTTAGAATTTCCTGAAGTGAACATAAAAATGTTTAAATATTTTCTTATGTGGTCGTTGGACACAAGTTTATAGAAAGCTTATCTCCAAACATATTTCTTTAAATAAGACCAAAGGAAAAAAGGCTTCAGGTTTGAGACTATATTGAAGAGTAAAAATGTTTTGCATTCCAAGTGGTTTTAGGTGATTGTACTATAGATTTCTGTAGCCTTTTAAAATGCCCAAGTTCCTGTGGTTTAATATATCGAATCTGTGTTTTAATATTGGAATCATCTTTATGATATAGCTGAGAGAAAGCTAGGCACTTTTCATTGAAAACATACTATTGCTACTTCTGTAATATAGCAATTTTCTTTTTGCTTTTGTTTGATAATGTTCTGAAATGAGGTGAGTTTAAGATTGTGATTTTATCATAATTCTCTTCTGTATATAATTTTTAAAAGCTTAATTAGCTAACAGCCTACTATAGTGAATTCCAAAATGTTTTCTTATAATGAAATTCTTTTGTGGTTAAAAAATAAAAAAAGATGTTCCTTCCCATCAGCATTTAAACATGCTCAAATCTTTCCCATCTTTAAAAATCAAGCTCGGATCTCTGTTTTGAGTCCTACTCCAGCTTCTGTTCCTCACCTTCCAATCCCTCCTCATCACATTACTGTCCTGCTGTTGAGAAGACACCACATCTAGTGAATGAGATCACTTCATAATTCAGCCCAAATTAAACCCTATAACCATTGTACTAATTAAGTCAGTATGGCTACTTTTTCAGGGAGGAGGCTGGTGGCAGGACAAGGAGATCTTCCTGTTAAAGAATTGGTCAATCACTGAAATCAGTGGTCACTTTTCTGTGTCTTACTCAGTCTTTGATGCAGTTAACCAGCTCTTTCTTCAAATAATAATAATAATAATAAAAATCTCCTAATTTCTCTGCCTTGCGGTTTAGTGTTTTCGTTTTACCTCAGTGTTAATTTCTTCTGTCACTTTCTCCGCTGCCTTCACTATGCCCTAAAACTTTCTTTTCTCTATTTATCCTGGTTTCCTAGTCTCCAAATATAAATGATTTCTTTATGTTGATGTCTCTCCAGTAGACAGTTCCAGTCCTGACTTCTTCCCTACTCCATGCTCACCTATCCAAATGACTAATAGACAGCTCTTCATGACAGTATATATTAGGATGCCTTGTGCTTCATGTGATAGAAAATCTGAATAATTTCACATAACTTAAAAGTAATTGGAAAAATGTATCGTTACAAGCAATAAGTAGCAGTGTAGGATTGATTTAATCTGTGGTTTGGCAGCAGCCTCAAGAACCCATGCTCTTCCTCTTTCCCTGCTGCCCTCTTGGACATGTCTCCAGTCCTTTGGTGGCCAGTTCCCAACATGGACGCACAATGGGTACCACGGTTCCAGGCATCCACATCCAGACTGGATGACATCCAGCAGAAGGTAGTAGCTGTTGCTTTCTTATGCTTCTTGGGAGTTTGAAAATCTTTCTCAGGAACCTCTCAGCAGACTCCCCCTTTAATCTCATTGTCCGGAACTTGGTCACAGACCCCCTTCTGAACCAGCTACTGCTGATAGGAACGTGAGCATATAAGCAATTTCCATACCAAGTAGAATGGAGTTAAGTCTAATACAGGCAGGAGCAGTGGAGTGGAGATACACATGGAGAAGTCATAGGGGATAGGGGATTTCAGAAAGAATAGGTAGTTGAACTGGATGCTGAAAGGTTACTGAGATTTAGCTGTTAGTGAGGCTGAAGGAATAGAATACACTAGAAAAATGGCATGCTTGGAACATTGAGTATTTACTTACTTGAAGGAAGCAGGCAGGAATGAGGGCAAGTAGGCAGGCAGGCAGGCAGGAAGATAAAAGAAACATATCCATCCATTTAGTTGTTCATGTTTGACTGCTCCCCAGCCCTCGGAGGCCCCCATCCTAGGCCATGACTTGGGCCCTTGCTTGGACTTTCATGTGGAGCCACAGACCTAACTGCTGGGCCACCAACACATGCCTGCCTTGTCTTTTAAAAAACTGTACGGTGCCTTAAAAATGCCATTTATTTGGTAGTTGTAACTGTGTGTGTGTGTGTGTGTGTGTGTGTGTGTTTATGTAGTTCTTCCCCAAATAAAATTTAAATCTGTGAAGGTTGGGAACAATACTTATTTGAAGAAATTAATAAATATTCTCTTTTATGAGACTCTTTGGTGCTTTGCATACAGATGATAGTCAAAGCTTGTGAATGAAGAAGAGAATAAGTTAGACAGAAAATACTTAATATGTAAATCCTTTTGACTTACAAACTTTACCTTATAATCAGAAAAAAAAGTTTTCAAGCTACTTCTCTGTTTAGAGGGAAAAAAGAGACTGGGCATTCAGAAATAAACCTCATGTTTGAGTAGCAGCAGTTTCAGTAAGGAGTCTCATCACTCCCAGAACTGTGATTGACTGGATGTCATGTAAAGATTCATCAGTCATAGCTCAGTGTGGTTAGTGTGATAACCCAAACCATAGTCGTCAGCTCTTCTTTGTGGTCAGCGGTTCTTCCCAAAAGGGAGGGAAGTCCGTCTGGTCCGTTGCCGCCATCCAGTGTGGAACTCCTCCAAAGTTGTGTCCTGCGCTGCCTGTGAAGGCGCTGGGTGCTTTTGCCTTTAATTCTGACATAGCTGTGCCAGTGTTGCCGAGTTTGTTGCACTCATCCTGCAACTTCTGTCCAGAAATAAATGAATAAATGACAGCAAACTAAAAGAAAGAAAGACAGCAGCGGACACGGTGGCCACCTGGAACTCGCAGATTTCATCCTGGTTGGCACGGTGCCTTCAGTGCTTTCTGATTAAGGCGGAGAATTGAATGGATGCATCCAAAGAATGGTGTTAAATGTGGTCGTGTCTCTGCTCTGAGAAAGTATGGTGGAGCTGGTGTGTTTTTGGAAAAGCCTACACCGTGCTTAAGGTTGTGGTCTCAATCCCAGTAAACATCAATTTATTTTAAGATTGTATATAATTTATCCCCTTAATCCAAGTCTCCCCAACCTGAGATTCATAAGTGAATTCATAAGTGTTCAAAAAGTCAGATGGAAATTATGGTAAAGCTGAGTAGTCTAATCAAGTTACAATTTTTATAATTTTTTTTATATTTGGTTAGTAGAAAATTTAGAAGGTATGACTTAAATGCATATTCTTAGACTCAGTTTTTAAAGATGCTCTATGGGAACTTGGCAGGGGGCGTTGGGAGGGGCTCCCTGCTAGCTCTCCATGTTGAGAAGGTTGGAATTACTCTGGAAATAAGTGACCAGACGAACTAGGCAAGAGAACAGAAGCATTCTGCACAAACAGTAAATGTCAGTGGTGTGAAGGAGTCCCCTAACTGCAATTAGTTGAGAAAGCTGAAGACTAGACATGGAGATCCCCAAAAAGAACCCGTTTCAGATATTCCGACTCTCAGCACTGTGGGTAGTTTCATTTCCACTCAGTCCTATTGCATCACTGCTTTCAGACCCCACTTCATTGTTTCTGACCTATCTATCCAGTTAGTCCAAAATACCGTTTTAATATGAAATGTGATTTTCAGATAGTCTTAATGCTTCACACCCCTCTGGTGGTCAGATGGCCTTTTCTTTCTTTTTTTTTTTAACGGAGAATATAATTCATCTACCATGTAAATTGCCTTTTTAGAGGCACAATTCAGGTGCGCCCTGGTGGAGTAGAGGTGGGGCCCAGTCCACATACATCCAAGGTCCTAGGTTCATGCCCTGGAACTGGCGGGAACAACCAAGGTGAAAAACTAAATAAAATAAATAAAAATGCTTCTCATCTGAAAAGTAAATCAGTACAGGTACAGTTCGGTGGTGTTTAAGTCTGTTCACAAGGTTTTGCAGGTGTCCCCAATATCGAATTCCAGGACGTTTCCATCACCCCGGAGAGAAACCCGGAGCCATTACCCGTCAGTCCCTGCTTCTCTCTGCTGCCCGCTCCTGCCAGCCACTAACTTCCTTTCTGTCTCCATGGATGTGCTCATTCTGATTACTTCCTGTGAATGGAATGTCGCAGCGTGTAGCTTTTCATATCTGACTCCTTTCCCTTAGCAGCATGTGCTCAGGATCCGTCCAGTTGTCCCAGGTGTCAGCACTTCATCCCTTTGTATGGCTGGTGATACCCCACTGTGGGCGCACATTTTACTGATGGTGTCGGGTGACAGGTGTGTGTTTGCATCGCTCTGCCTTTTGGCTGAGATGAACAGCACTGTGAACATTTATGCTAAAGTTTTTATATAAACATTTTCAGTTCTCTTGAGTTTATACCTGGAGTAGAATCATTGGATCACATGGTAATTCTGTGCTGACCTTTTTTGAGGAACTGCCAAACTGTTTCCAAAAGTGCCTATTCCAGTTTACTCTTCCTGCCAATAATATATGAGGCTTTCAGTTGCTCCACATCCTGGCCGGTGCTTGCCGCTTTCCAATTTTTTCTTATAGCCATCCTAATAGGTGTGAAGGGGTGTCTTACTGTGGTTTTCATTTGCATTTCTCTAATAATTAGACATCCAGTTGAGCATCTTTTCCTGTGCATCTGTTGGCCAGTTGTGTATCTTTGTTGGAGAAATGCCTCTTCAAAGGCTTTGCCGTTTTGAAAACTGGACTGTCTTTTTGTTGTTGTTGTTGAGTTGTATGAGTTCTTTATATATTCTGCATTCTGGACCCTTATCAGATTTCAGAGTATTTTTCCTGGCGCTCCCTGATGGCCTGCTTGTCCGCGTACATCCCAGTGTCCTGGTTTCAAGGGTCAGGGGAACAAACCAGTGTGAACAACAAAATAAAAATATTCAAAATGCTTCTTCCTCCTCTCTCATCCTGCCTACCTATCTGCTTGCCTTCATTCTTGCCTGCACCTTTCTTTAAAAAAAACCAAAACAAATATTTTCCCCCATTCTCGGGTTATCTCTGGTAGTGTCCTTTGATACACAACAGTCTTTAACTCCGGTGCCCCCGGTAGCTCGGGAAGGTACCTGTGCCTGAGGAGCAGTCCGCACACCTCCAGGACCTGGGGTGCAGCCCAGCGGTGGGGAACAGCTGTTTTCAACTTTGATATATTCTTTGGTTGCTTGTAGTCTATTTCATTTTTTTGCTTAGTTTCCCTTCTCAATCATTTCCTTTCTCTTCTCTTTACCATCTTGTGTTCACTATGGAAAACTCTACAATTACATAAATGTCTGCTCTGCCATCTGTAGTCTGTAACTTCTTTAAGAAAAATCTTCTCAAATAGGAAGGAGAAAGGAACCAACACAGAAAGCCCACTGTGTGCTGGAAACTAGGTTCATGTTATCATGTTAAATAGGTGTGGGTTCTGCTGCTCTAGTTTTACACTAGAACACACTGAGATTAACTGGCTTGTCCAGGGCCATACACCTCATTAAGTAGCATATTGGGGCTCATACTGAGATCTGTTACTCTACATCTATTGATACTTTTCATCATTATTCTTTAATTAAACTTTTAATTCATGAATTGCCATAGATATGCTGGAAAGATTGAAAAAAAGGGGGGGTTGAAAGAGGAGTGAAGGAGATAGAGAAAATTTTAACTTAAAAGCCTAATCTAAATATACATTATAAAAACAGAAACGGCTTCCCTGTAAAACAGTTCTGGGCGTTGGGACTCCTCAAGGGTCCATGGATGAGTCTCTGGAAATGGACAAATCCCTTGAATTTACATGTAGATTTTGATGTGTTCATCTTTTCATTTTTTCTGAGAGAGAAGATTTATAATTTTCCAAAGCTGCTCAGAAGCTTAAGACTTGTTGCTAAACAGAGGAGCATGCAGACTATGAGAAGGAAAAGGCAGGCAGGCAGTATGTTTGCAATTTGTCTTTTTCCATTGGCCTTGTTTTGGGTCTGTTATTGGTTTGAGTTAAAACTTCTCATCTGGTTTCAAGTTTTTTTCTTCTAGACTGTGTTTATCCCTCTTGGTTTTAGAATGGTTCAGTTAAACTTTTTTTCCCAAGTGTTAATTCTTTAGTGTCAAAATGTTTTTGCTAATAAGAATATAATCTTTGTCTTTTGGGTAGATCAAACATATAAATTAAATTCCAACATTTCCTAATGTTCGCATCTAAGATATTTGGTGTGTATATATGAATGTAATGGGGGCATTCTGTTATTTCCATTTTCTAGTTGAATTTTTAATTCAAGTTCATGGTGATTAGTTAATTAGCACATACACAGGACTCTCATAAGGGCTTACATTATAGGAAGCCACAGTGTGAATATATGTACCTGCCGAGTATATCTCAGTGTAGTCTAAGGTGTTAAAGAGTTTAATGAAAGGGAACATTCATAAGACTGTTTTAGAGGAATGAAGGCAGGCAGGAAGGAAGAGAGAGGAGGAAGAAGCATTTCGTTTATTTGTTCAGTTTAGCTGGCCCCTGTCCCCCTGGCCTGGGAACCCTGGCCCTTGGGCTTTATGTGAACTCTGCTGCCACAGCCACAGACTTAACACCTGAGCCACCACGGTGTACCACACAAAACCTTTTAAGCCTCAGCAATTTTAAATAAAGCCAGTTGTCAGGATATTAGTCAATCAGGCACTCACACTGATAACCACTTTAAAAACAATTGCATTCCTTGAAACAACATTTGGTCAAGGCTCTACTGAGACATTCCAAGATCACCTACCTTGTGGATATGTTCTAGTTGTTTTAAAAGGCAGTGAAATATTCTGAGCATTCATGTAGCCAGGACTTTAATTGTCAGTAGTACAAAACACTTACTCTTCTTTTAAAAATAACTCCTTTATTTAAATTATTCTCTCCTGTCTGTAGATGATGATTGTGAATTGAATAATGGAAAGATGTTTTGCATCCTGCAGTGTAGCCTGCTTAGTTTTTGATTTCATCTTTGGCCCTAGGGAGTTACTGGTGAAAGTTAAGGTTGCTTAATCCAATTGTATGATGAGTAATACACATTAGTTTTTATTGTCTTATATGGAAATGTGGAGACTGTTGATGCTTGAAGGTAGAATTAGGCAGTACCTAGGAGGAGAACCTTTCCTTTGTCCTCTTCTATTAGCTTCACTTGTGTGTTATTGAGGAAACACAATGGCAATCTAATTTCGATGCATGCATAAAATACTACAGGGAAATTTTATTTTAAAAGCTTTGTCTAAAGCTGAAGGTGACAGACATTTCTCAATTCTAATTCTTATAGACAATGGATTTGATACACTGCTTAAAATAATTGACATGAAGTTTCATTCCATGAGATTGTGTCAGAATCAGTTATATTTTTCAGTTATGTAAAATATAGGCACTGAGGATACTTTGTGATGTTTATCTAAAATACAACCCCCAAGGGTCTGTGTCATTTGAACTTTCGCTTGTTGTAAGTTGACTTTGGTTGGTGTTGGTAGCTTTGCTAGTTCATTCCAGGTGGATTTCTGAGCACTTTGGGAGACGAAGGGCAGTTATAATAAGTATTGCTACACTATGCTGAATGTCACTGTGATATAGAACCTTTTTCACTATAATTTTTGTTTTGTAACTTTTACTTTATATGCCAAGTTTATACAAATTTCTTTTGTTGTAAGAAAATGAGCTAAAATATAACATATTTTGAGTCTGTCAAAAGGGATGAGTGTGCAACAAATTTCAGGTGGATCAAATTAAAATTGAAATGTAGCCATATGAATTAATCTAACATTTGGATATTCTGAAGGGAGGTGTTTGTTCCACTAGCTAAGGATAGAATTTAAACTCTTGAATACTAGTCTGAAATTTTATTTTTTTACTGTTATGCAGGGTTTTGTTTGTTTGTTTGAGACCTAAGTGCATCTTTTGAGAAAAATGTTGTTTACCACTTGCTCAGCTCAGTAGGAGACAGTGGAACAACTGGAACTAGGAGTTAGAAAACCAGAATTCTAGCCTTTGCTGCATCATTTGCTGGCGATGACAGTGGGAAAGTTATTAAGCTGAGTTTCATCTGTGAAATAAAAATTATAGTCTTAAGTCTTCATAGAGCAATGATGCTTAACTTAAGTAAGACCAAAACTGACGTAGCTTCATCCCTGTCTTTTGCAGTGTTGCCTACTTCCCTTCTCTATTGAACTCTTGCTTGTTCTTCTGGACCAGTTCCAACTTCATCTCATTTCTGAAACTTCCTTTGACATAGTCATCACCTTTTAGACCAATTAATCACCTCATTTTCTGCACTGCTGCTGTACATTATATGTACAGGTGAGTGTGTTTATTTAAGAAACATTTTTAGCAATGCTTACTATTGCTAACTATCCTCTTAAACACTTATACATATTAACTCATTTAATCCTCTTAACTAACTATCCTCTTAAACACTTATACATATTAACTCATTTAATCCCAGAAAGAATCCCATGTGGCCGATCCTATTGTTTCCATTTAACCGATGTAGGAAATAAAGTACAGGAAGTTTAAGGACTCTGCCAAGACCACCCAGCTCTCATATATCACAACCAGATTTCAGTGAAAGCAAATCGAGCTTCAGAGTTTGTGTTCTTAACCCCTGTGCTCTGCTTTTATCATTGTTCTTATCACACTCCCTGCGGTTGCTTTTCATCTGTCTCCCAGGTAGACCTTTGAATACCTCGGTGACTCTAGCGCTTACAATGTGTAATGCACAGCAGGCGTCTAACAAATAGATGATAATTATGATAACTATGCTTTATGTAAGCTAAACTATAATAGATGCAAATTATCACCATTGTCTGTTACCATATGCGTTCTGTAGAATTTACCAAGTTTTTCAATTTTTTAGTTTGTTTTCTTGGTTCCTACTCTTTAGGTATAGATTGGTGAAATTTAAGGGTTAAGCATACCAAAAACTAGGTTTAAAATGAGCTCTGGTTATTGGTACCATCATTAAACCTGTTTGACCATACATTCTTTACTATAATAGTTTGACTTATTTTATACAAAAGAACAAGATGAGAGGGGACTAAATGATGTATTACCACACTTACTAAAATTCCCGGCAGTAGCACGCCCTGCTGCGTGGAGTAGAGGCTGCGCACAGTCCACACACATCCCAAGGTCCGGGGTTCACAACCCAGAACCAGTGGGAGCAACCGAGGTGAACAACTAACTTAAAATGCTTCTTCAGCCTCTCCCTGGCTTTCTGTCTGTTCACCTTCATTCCTGGCTGTACCTTGAAGAAAAAAATTACATACCGGTTTAATGTCTTAAGTAGGTCAGATCGCCAGTGTATACCTTAAAGTGTACTGAAGAGTTTCTTACCGTTAGATCAGGACATGTTGAGATTTCATTCATTTAAGATAAGTAGCACCTGTTGTATTAAAAAGATAAAACTTTTAGTGCAGACATGAGTTTTAAATTCAGTCACTAGGTAGAGAAAGTATGTAATTATTTTGTAAGAAGCATTTTTTCTTGTAAAAAATTTTAAATATTACAGTTGAGATATTTTACACTTTGGGAGTGGGGGAGAGGTGGGTTCCCCCCACCCTGGATCGTCAGCCCAGGCTCTTGGGTGTTGTTTCCTCTGCCGTTTAGCTGCCTCAGCCACTGAGCCTCTGAGTGCACCCAAATTGTATTTCAGTCAACAGTGACATACAATTTAACATGAAATGGTTTGTGCTTTTATTTTAATTCTAATTTCTGGTTTAATCTTACTTTCCTAGTTTCCTATTTCAACTTCTTTATTTTAAATATAGGCTATCTTCTTACTTGTGTATTTGTATTATATATACATATCAAAGATATACTTAAATATAGACTTAACAACTGTTTGTTGTCATAATTTAACCCCTAAAACACAAGTCCAATAATATTAGTCCTTCCTTCAAAAGCCTTTTATGAGGTTTTGTTATCCATATTAACCAACTCTTCTTCAGCCCAGTTCAAGGTTGCCTGCAATATGGTAATAATTCACCTGTCTTGTCATCTCTCCTTTCCACAGGCCCTATAATTGAACTAAACAGCTGTCTTTTATTCAGGATATACGCCTAATACTACGCCATTCTCATTTTTTTTCACTAGAAATGATTTTTTTGGCCTTTGTTTGTGCTAAAGCTACCTGTTATTCAAACTTCTCTGAAATAATACTCTCCATAAAACTTCCCAATTTTCCCAACTAGATGTGATTTCACTTTTAAACTTTCATATTTGTGCTTTCTTAAGAAACTCATATTAAACATGTAGTCATTGTTAAGTAATTATTTGATCATCCAAACACTTTCAGGTTAGTTCTTTGGCAGTGTGTCACTAACAGACTTGCCTCACGAGAAATAAATGAGTTGCCTTCTGCAAAAGCTCTGAATACAAAGCACAAACCTATTACCATCGCACACCCAAATGTCATCCTCTCCATTCGTTCTAGTGGATCATTTTTGGGGAAGAATTTTGCCAACATCTGCTGATCTTTCCCTCCTGTTCTTTTCCATTTCTTGGTAGTTTTCATTTTGGCCTCATCCTGTAGATAGGCCTATGGTTTAGAAAACCCCTCCATTCAAGAGGATGAGGGCTTGGTGGTGGTGGGTAGTGTGAGCTTGAGAAGCTTCTGACTTGAAAAGACTTCTCCCAAACAGGCTTTTTAATGTGTGAAGAGGGATTGTAGGTACCTATTTTAATGGGAAAAACAGCTGTTTGAATTTGTCAAAAATTAACTATTGAAACGTTTCTGGGAACAGATGTTTTCCTTTAAACACGAAATTTAAAGGAACACTCTTAAAGACTGTGTAAAGCTTATTCTCAGGAGCTGTTAGAGCGCCCGGGCCAGTTGCTTCTCCGTTTGTGTACCCCTAACATTTGTGCCACGACTTTTCCAAGTTGTGTGCATTCACTATAGCAAGGCACTACGGAATGACACGATTAAGTTTGGAATGTCTTTTACGATACAGAAAATGATGTCTAAAAACAGATGACTTAAGTTTTAATACCATAGAGAGATGAATTTAAACAGCTTTAAATATCAGTGAGGATTAGTTCTTAATTGTTTCTTCTGCTTTTGTGTTCTTAGAGATTGGTATAATCACCTATAGAGACTTATTAAGAAAACAAAGTTAGAGTGATTTGTAGTGAGGAAGTTAAAGCTGAAGATACACGTTAAGAGTTGAGTAATGGGGTGTTGTCTGGTGGAGCAGTGGTTAGGTCAATCCCCTCCAAGGGATGCAGTCCACATACCCCTGGGTTGGAGTCCTGGATTGGGCGGGGCAGGGACAGGAAAACAGCCAGTGTGAACAACTAAAAAGGAAATAAAATAACGTGTCTTCCTTCTCTCTCTTCCTGCCTGCCTGCCTACTTGCCTTCATTCTTGTCTGTACCTTTCCTTAAAAAAAAAAAAAAAAAATTAAAAAAGAGTTGAATAATTGAGCAAAGAAAGTTCTGATTTCCCTAATGTGTTTTTGGTTTTGTGAAATTTACTCTATTGTCCCCTTAGGAGATAGTTTGATTTTTTTGGAAAGAGAATAATTGGAAATTATCACCAGAACTCAAAGGAAAAGGTACCAAGCCAAAATCAGATGAAGAAAGTAAAATGTGGGCAGAGAGCCCATGTGTGTTTCAAAGAGCACAGTTAGGCTGTATCTTCTGTTGTGACTTTGGTTTATTGAGGTTTCTGATTGAGTTTTTTTTAATTTTAAATGGTAGATATCACTTTCAAGTTCATATGGGAGTGCATATATGTGCTCTTTATTTAAAATAGAGTATAGCATTTCATTCTACTTTTTTAAAAAAGAAGGAATAATCTTATTTTCTATATATTAAGCAAGGAATTCCCCTGTGGATTCAACCCTTTCTCTTTCTGAGTTTTAAATTAGTAATTCTACTGTCTCAGCTATCTAGCTTAAGACTGAGACACTTGATATATGTATGTGTGTGTATACTCACACATTCTTTAAGAACTACATTAGCTGGGTTATGCTGTAACAGCAACCCCAAACTACCCCCAGGCCCCAAGTCTAGGTGACTTAAAACAATGAAAGATTTCTCTCCTACTATGTGACCATGATAGACCAGCAGGGATGCTCTACTCATATCACTCAGTGATCCAGGCTCATGACGCAGCCATCTTCTTGTAGATTACTGGCCACCATGCTAAAAAGGAAAAGTGGTCTATAGGGTCTCTCATTAGCAATTAAATATAGCTCACAAGTGCCTCATATCACCTATTTTCACAATGTGATGGCTAGAACTAGTCACACAGTCAGTTCTGCATAACTGGGGGGACAGGGAGTGGAGCACCATCCATGCCAGAGAGACAGATGAAAATACATGATAAGCAGCACCATCCTTTTGGTCACCAGCAATTTGATCTCTCTTTCACAGAATAAATATGCTTACTTCCTCCCCTAGGTAGCATACCTGAAGGTCCTATTCAGTCATGGTATCTAGCTCCCAGTCCAAGATCTCAAGTGATGCGTGGCCGTGGTGATTGGCGGTTGTCTGTTTATGAGGAGATGGTCATAGCAGCATCTGTGTGGGTCAGGGTTGTTCTTCTTGACCCAGGACCTGTGAAGGAAACTGACAAATGATTTACTGACTAGTGACAGGATAATAAACACTCGCGTTTGAAAAAGGGGCAATTAGGAGACATATAGAGTAGTCACTGGACTGCAGCAAATTCTGAAATCCCTTGGAGCAGTCAGTGAGAGGGACCCCTGCATGGGTGGGGAATATTCTCTGACTAGACCTTGATTTGGCTCCTCAAGAGTAACTCACATGTTTTTATTTTGTTCCCTGCCTTCATCCTCTTGGACCTTCTCCTCTTCCACCCTCCTCCCTCTCCTCATTATTGTTCATGTCATTTTCCTTGACCAGATCTAAAATGGACAGTGAGCAATTTGTCTCCTTAAGGGTGATGAACAGCTTCTTAGCCACTTTCGCCATGGATGCTTGGGAACCCAAAGACCATTTTAAGCCTTAATAGTCGCTACCTCCTTAGCCCAGACTGGTGGTGCAATATTGACAGTATGGCCCTCGGAAACTTAGTTATCATTTGTTTCTAATCAGCTATATACCCTAGCTACATCACAGTTCTGTTTCCTTCCTCTCTCCCTTCTTCCCTCCCTCCCTCTTCTTTTCTGAAGGAAAGTTGCAGGCAGGAATGAAGGTGAGTGGGCAGGTAGGCAGGAAGAGAGAGGAAGAAGAAGCATTATATATTTTTATTTTTTTACTTAATTGTTTCCCCTTGAAGCCAGGACTGGAACCCAGTGGTATGTGGCACTCCTTCAGAGACAGGTGACCTAACCGCTACTCCAACCAATTCTTTTCTAACCATGTTCTGTAGATTTGCTCTGTAATGCTGCATTCCTGACCCCATACTTCTACCTTAACTTAATTTTGAGTACGGGTATTTTTGCCATAATGCGATACATGCTTTTCCTGAAAGCCTCACATTCTGAAAAATTGTTCACTGAAACAAGCAGGGCTCGTGGGAAAAATAAGATTGGGGTAGGCCACTCAAAATCTGGAACACTGTAGCCAGAATACTAATCAGAACAATAATTGTGATAAAAATTATAGCATATTCAGTCTTCACTGGCGTATGCACCCAGCACCAGTAGGTTGAACCTTTGCAGACTTCTCCTGGTGGTGGTTCGGGATCCCTAAGACATTGGCTCCCAATAGATGCAAGTTCCACTACAATAAAATTTCTCATCTATGTTATGGTATAAGCTTCAGGAATCAAAAATCATGTTTAAATACAAGGGGGAAAACATTCTTTCAACCTCATCAACTATGAAGTGGAGAACAGTGGTTCACAAAGTCACTGAACCAACTACTATAAGCATTAAAAAGAAGGTACAGCAATAGGATGTTTAGCTTTTTTCTTAAGGTCTTCATGTATCATTAAGGCTCTTTCATTATAAGAAAGCTTGCCCCTGATCACTGCAAACAAACTTGCAGGAGAAAGTCCTGTATAAACAAAACAACATAACTTCGGTGTTACACTGACATAATGTCCCTGTTTATGGACATCATTTGAATGAATTCATTTTAGAGAAATAATGCTTTATAGCAAAACAGATGAAGAGACTGCTTTGGTGAGAGAACCTCATCTTTAGTCTCTTAAAAACATCTTCCTTTACTGGGCACCACCTTAATCAGTTATGGGTCTTTTATCAATGGTTGTGGCCAAATCTTTGACCGGATCCCTACCTCAAGACTGAATTCTCTCTCTTTTTTTTTTTTTAAAAGAAAGTTGCAAGCAGGAATAAAGGCAAGTAGACAGGCAGGTAGAGAGGCTGAAGAAGCACTTCATTTTTATTTAATTATTCATATTGGTTGTTTCCGCTGGCCCCGAGTCTTGAACCCTGGATCTTGGGATGTATGTGGGACTGTTCTCAAGGTTTTCTAGACTGCTAGGCCACCAGGGCGTGCCCAAGACTGAATTCTTATCAGCAATTTTATAGCTCAAATCTTTTCTGTTTTACATTAAGCATTTGCCTCTGCTAACCCTGTAAATCCCTGACTTTCTGAATTTCTTTTAGCGCTAATTATAAATTAATTCTTTTCTGAATTCATCCTTTCCAATTAGTAATTTGTCAAATTTGGCTGACAACAACCAACAGACTCTTAATAGTTCATGTTCCCACTAGAACTATATATTCTTGATATGTTATCTATTTTCTGAAATAATTAAGTGATAGTTTCACCAATAATTTTACCACCTGCATAATGAGTTGCTATTTTTTTAGCCTCCAATAACTTTCCTTGCCTCCTTCCACCCGCTACCTAAGGCTTTACCATTGGTGACTTTAAAAAATACATGCTGTGTAAAATCAAATAAACATTA
The DNA here is from genome assembly GCA_004363575.1 of Solenodon paradoxus. NCBI lineage: Eukaryota > Metazoa > Chordata > Mammalia > Eulipotyphla > Solenodontidae > Solenodon > Solenodon paradoxus. The sequence goes on from RJWH01002805.1 coordinate 155,147, forward strand.
AACCCACTGCTCTGTGCATATACTGCGAGTCCTTTTAGTCACTCAGGGACCCAGGTTTGATAACTGGTAGCAGTCATCGCCCGGAGCATTATGGTGTCTGTGGCAGAAGGACTAGAAGTTCAGAGACTTACGTTGGTTGCAGAACACCAGCCTTTCAAGCATCCTTTCTGCTCGTGATGTCAGCCAGAGTAGTCACAGGGCCCCGCGGGCAGACTTGCAGAGCCTCGTCCTCCCACGTGCCCGGAAGACAGGGCCAGAAATATTTGGGAAGAACACATTAATGACTCCCACAGAGGCTGTCCCTTTTTTTTTTCTTTTTGTCTTCCTAATTTTTGTTTACTTCCTAGCTTTTGCTAGTTAATTGAAATTTATTGTCCTCCCTTGCTTAATTTGAGATAATTAATGTGATTAGGTTTATTTAACAGTACTTTGTAGTAGTTTGCGTTATTTCCATGAGTTAGAATTTTGTCACATGCAAAATAAAGCTACTAGGACTTTCCTACTTAAAATACAAGTTATGAAAGTGATGTAATAGGTATGTGGTTATAGGAATAATTGATTCTAAATTATATTGGAGTGTCATTTGTCACAGTAGAAATAAAAAGGCCATAAACTTTGGAAGCAGGCAGGACTGGGGTCAAACATTGCTTCTGTCATTTAATAGCTGTTTAATCTTACACAAATTATTTAGCCTTTCAGAGACTTAATTTCCTCATTTATGAAAAACAAAGTATAAATATTATCTAGTCAGATGTCATGTGAGACCTGGCAGCATTTATCTCTACTCCTTTGTGTAATTCCACTAAAATGAAAGTAAAATAATTTTTAAAAGAATAAATCGATGGTGTGTCCTAGTGGAGCAGTAGTTAAGTAATCACCTCCAACGGCTGCAGACCACATACCCCTCAGTTTGAGTCCCAGGTTTGGGGGGAAGCAGCCGGTGTGACAACAAAAAAGTGGAAATAAAAAAATAAAATGCTGCTTCTTCCTCTCTTCCTGCCTATCAATCTACTCGCCTTCATTCCTGCCTGCACCTTTCCTTAAAAAAAAGAAAATCCATGAAGACAAAGAAAATGGGGGAGAAGAGAATAGCAGAGGAGTGATGGGAATAGTTGTGAACCACGCATTGCAGTCATAATAATGTCAACAATAAACACGACTAACACAAAGTTGTGGCAGCAGATATGGAAGGGTAAAGAGAGAGAGAGTTAGCAGCCACGAGATAAAACTACTGGAGAGATAAGTGATGATAAGTAAATAGAAACAATAATATTATTTAGAGATACAGAAGTAAATATGGGGGAACAACTAAAATAGTTGAACGTTTTTGTCTTAGGGATAAGACTCAAGACGGGATGGATTAGGCAGAGACTTGCTTTGTGTTAAAAACCTTGCAGTGTATTTGACTTGTTAAGCTATGATGCTTTTTTTTTAATTAAAAATTTAACACATTTTTTAAATGAACTAAAAGTCAACTCCAGAATTTTGTGGTGGACATTAACTAGAAAGAATAAGTAGTGAGCATCTTCGTAGTAGTGCACATGTCAGTCACTCCGTAAATGCTGGTTTTCTTCATTTTGTCAATGGGACAGGGTGTGCTTGCCGTGAGATTCAGATGACTCAGTGTTAGGTGGTTGGCTAAACATCAACGTGAGGTATGTCACAAAGCAAACTGTGCCCTTCTAATCTTTCTTTTAAATGGATGGTTTTGTTTTTCTTGGAACCCTGTCAACCTGGTTACTATTTCTTAGAACTTAGACTTCTGTAAAAATGATACATGAAAAATCATCCAGTTATTAAGTGCATCTATGAACTATGTATAGAACAAATTTTAAAGTACTTAGCAACTTTAAAATGATTAATAAACCGGGGCACGATAACATCTATAATGATATCTGTACCTAGACTGTAATTTAAGACCGGGGACATAGTCTCTCCCCTCTGTAGTTATGCCAGTTAGCTGTGTTTCTTTCCTGGTCCACAGTGTCTCACCACTACCACCTGAATTCTGTGAGCTCTCACCGTGCTGGATGGTGGGTGACTAATTTTGAAAAGAAAACCAGCCAGTGTTAAGCTTGTGTGTGTTTCACGTATGACACGTATCATATAATGAGCCTGTAAACTCCTTGTGGACAGAGACCAAATATTCTGCCATATCAGTACGTCCTGTAACAGCCAGGTTGGTGACTCTATGCAAGAGTAGATAGTCATTTAGTCGTCAGACATATACTCAGCACTGGGCAATGGTGAAGAATGTGTGGTGACCTGGTGGAGGGCAGAGTGTGTTGACATACATCTGAGGAATGGGGTAACCACATATATGGGGAACCTACACATGAGTTTGTTTTAATTTATGAAACAAAGTTACTGTAATAAAATACTAAAAAATTCTACACACACACTCAACACCTACAAAGTTCTGGAGTCTCTGCTAAGTTCTAAGGCTATCTGAGTGTACTAGACAGATAATGACTCCTTCTGTCTTAGAATTTACATTCTACAAAAATGTTGTTGATTTGATAACACAACTGAGGTTACCAGAGGGAAAATGGGTGGAAGCAAAGGGTGGTGGGGGTCCAGTGACAGTGGTGGGCGTGGTGTTAGAAGAAGAGTGCAACTGCACATCTAAATTTATGTAGTGTTGAAATTAAAAAAAAAAAATTAAAGTTTGTTGCATTCATATGACCCGGTAAAATTAGGGCCCACACTGACCCATTTAAGCGGGATAAAGAATTGTTTATGTAAAGAGTTTGATCACTTCAAGCTATGTTTCTTATGATACAAGTGCATGGTGTCAGAAGGAAGCAGTGATACCTGATTATTTTTTCTCTTTACTTTTCTTTGTAGATAAGATGCTCCAAGTCACTTGCAGCTCTCTTCAGAAGAAAAAATCACGAGTGCTCCGCTCCTGCCGTAATCCCAGGCCTTCTTGACTAGCACTTTGGTGCTGCAACACTGGAAGAATTGCACACAGGTTCCAGGAATACCCTTTTTTCACTTGAGTGATTCTTTATGGATGGAAAAAGATTCGAGTCTTAATAATGACCCTGTTTTAAAAGCTATTTCTCTGTAGTCTGAATCGCTTAATAAACTGGTCCACTTATCAATGAGCCACACAGCCAGTTCCTGTCAGGAGCTGGCTGAAAACTGCACTGTGCATGTGGCGGGGATGGCACAGGAAGACAGTCATCGTGGTCAAGTGCCGTCTACCTTTTATCATGGTGCCAACCAAGAACTGGACCTGTCCACCAAAGTGTACAAAAGGGAGTCAGGAAGTCCTTATTCTGTGTTAGTGGACACAAAAATGAGCAAACCACATCTCCATGAAACAGAGGAACAGCCGTATTTCAGGGAGACAAGAGCAGTGTCTGACGTGCATGCTGTTAAAGAAGACCGGGAGAACTCTGATGACACAGAAGAGGAGGAGGAGGAGGAGGAGGAGGAGGTCTCCTACAAAAGGGAGCAGATCATAGTGGAGGTAAACCTTAATAATCAAACATTAAATGTCTCTAAAGGGGAAAAGGGTGTCTCTTCTCAGTCCAAAGAGACTCCTGTTCTTAAGACGAGCAGTGAGGAAGAAGAGGAAGAGAGTGAGGAAGAGGCCACAGATGACAGCAACGACTATGGTGAGAATGAAAGGCAGAAGAAAAAGGAGAAGATAGTGGAGAAAGTCAGCGTCACACAAAGGAGAACGAGGAGAGCTGCCTCTGTTGCTGCAGCTGCCACTTCCCCCGCTCCCAGAACGACCAGAGGCCGTAGGAAGAGTGTAGAGCCGCCTAAGCGGAAGAAGCGGGCCACAAAGGAGCCCAAAGCACCAGTCCAGAAAGCTAAGTGTGAAGAGAAAGAGACTCTGACCTGTGAGAAGTGCCCCAGGGTGTTTAATACTCGCTGGTACCTGGAGAAGCACATGAACGTTACTCATAGGCGCATGCAGATTTGTGATAAGTGTGGCAAGAAGTTTGTCCTGGAAAGTGAGCTGTCCCTTCACCAGCAAACAGACTGTGAAAAAAATATTCAGGTAGGTTTCATCACCAAGAGGGCGAACTTTCCAGGATAGAACCTGGCTATGCAGACTCACCTGGTATCTGCCCAAGAGAATAAATACAGTAGAGGCTGAAGGGACAGATTTCTCACTAGTCTATCTTTTTAAAAATTCCTGCTTTGGTCTTTCAAAACCCAGGCATAACATTTTATGTCAAAAGCATTAAATGTTAACTGATTCAGGACTAGTAGGAACTTGGGTGCATTGAAAGGGGGATCTGTTATAGTCGATTGACCAGAAGTTAAACTCAGCACTGACTTTGCATGAGATTTGTGTTGTAGGACGTGTAAGATGATTCATTCTGGCATCTTCTCTGTCATGGTGGGAGATACTGAGTAAAGATCAGGAATAGAGAGAGGTCCCGTCCCTTTCTAGGTTTAAAAGGATGCCAGATTCTAGTGCAGCTCACGGGGAACAAAACCATAATGACTCAGACCGGTGGAAATGGAAGATCTCCAGGAGTGAGTTTGCTTTTTACCAGTGGAGAAATGACAACACTAAATTTGTCAAGAGGCTGAGCCCATGAGAACATGCAGACGTTAACAGAGGCTGAGCTGGTTGGAAATATTGCCTACCTGGCAGTGGGGTTGTGTTTCACTGTTGTTCAGTGTGGTTAAGGTGACAAAGCACAGTGCTTAAAACCAGGCTGATGTTTCAGAAGGACTGTGTTATGATGGGTTAAGTAGTGTGCTAACTGCATCTTGTTGGCTGGATGTATCCTGACGTGGTGTGTTGCTTTGCACGTGTAAATGCATAGTAATGAATATTCATAAAAGGTAAGTCTATTTATGTCCATATGATATGTGAAATAGAAATGTTTTATACCATATTTAAGATAAAAATTGAAATTGTTTTCGTTTGTTTCTTCAAGTGCTCCTTATTTTTCACTTTTCCTCTTGCTTTTAATCAACAACTGAGATCATTGCTTTACTTTAAAGATACTTTTTAAAATATAAGTGGCATTTGCTGAAAGTTCACTGCTTTTTGATTCTTCTGTTGTGATTTGATCTCTGACACTCCGGGTAAATGGAAGAAGACTGAGTCATAGCGCCCGTGTGCTCCAGTTACTGCCAGTGCCCTTGCTGGGTTATGAATTGGTTACAGAGGTTCAGGGTAAAGAGTGTGATTCGGTGCTGCACCCTAGGGGTCAAACTTAGGTTCTCTGCTGATTCATTGCAAAAAAATGTGGCTCTTGTTCTTGCATGATTTTTTTCAATTTAAAATTGTTTTGTTAAGTTACAGAAAATAGAGGAATTAATGCATCATATTTTTGACTTTCCTCACGCTTCCTCAGCATATGTTTAAACTTGTTTTTAGGTTTTATGGATTCTGCTGTTAAGTGAATTCTCTTTACAGTCCCCAAGAGCACTACTTTGTTCTTATGTATAGATCCTAATAATCCCGATGACCTAGTGACAAGTAAAAATTCAAACCCTGACCTACAGATTGGCTCATAGGAGTAGTCTGTCTTTTTTTTGACAAAAACCAGTCTTATCTTTTAAATTTTTCTTAAAGAATTCTTATTTATTGAAGTAAGAATGGTGTTCAGAGATCTTTATTTACAGTGAATGCTCTGCAGTATCCCAGAATCTGATGGTTACATAGAATTTTCTAGTGTCGTTTTGCTTTAATCAGAAGCGTTTTATTTTGGTAGACTTTATGCTGATATTCTAGGCTACTAATGATTCATAATAGAAGAAATGAAGCAATGTATGTTTCCTTCAGGATACATATGTAAGAGAACTGAAACTGGGAAAAACTCTCCATGTAGAGGTTACATTAAATTCTGCCAAAGGAAAATGTTTCATGCAGTAAATCATATTTGGGAAAATATAATAAAATCTCTGTAATTTATGTTGGTGTACTCTGTGGTACAAAAGCATTTTTATAGTTCCATAGATTGAGCATTAATATGTGATTGGTCTTATTTTCATTTGTGCTAACTGAAAATGAGTTTTTATTCTCTGGTGAGCAACTGTCAGCCTCATGAGAACCCGTGTGTAGGAGGCAGCTGCTCTCGGTAGTCCACGCATTAAAAGAACTTAGATTCTTTTCATAGTTATAATACTAACTTGACCAAAAAAGGTCAATTCTTGGATATTTGTAGAGCTTTCCATTTCTTCTTGTCTTACTTTTTGCCATTGTTTTCATACTCTCAAGTGTCTCAAAAGATGCATCTTTGGAAACAGAGCATGCAGATGTTGGTGGAGGACTGGACTCCACAGAGGAGTGCAAGTGTTTGGATTTGGGCCTTTGTGCCGTGAATCTAAAGCATGCATCCCCATTTCCTCTGCCAGTAGGCAGGCTGGCTTCTGCAAACGCCTCTAAATACAGATTATTTCTGTTTGTCCTGCTCAGTGTGTTTCCTGTAACAAATCATTCAAGAAACTCTGGTCTCTTCATGAACATATCAAGATCGTTCATGGATATGCGGAGAAGAAATTTTCCTGTGAAATCTGTGAGAAGAAATTCTATACCATGGCGCATGTGCGGAAACATATGGTTGGTAAGTTTTTTCTGCTGCTTTCCTCTCAGACCTGTAATTTCCCCCTCTTCTTTGGTGTGTTTTATAATATGGGTCGGGCAGGATATGAGGAGCTGCCTTATTTGAATCAGTTTTGACTTGTTGAAACTAAATGTGACTTGTCTTTAGTAAGGATCACCAAATTGAACTGTGTAGTCTTCCACACCCAGGTTTCTTTTCAACATCGTTATTTATTTTTCTCTTCAGAACATTGCTATTATAGCTTCACAAATTAGAGTGTAGAAATTTAAGATGACATAATTACCTCGCAGTAGGATATCTGTCTCTTCTAGTTTAAGCACTTTGGTGCTTATTTTGAATATAAGTACATTCTCTGTTGCAGCTCACACAAAAGACATGCCATTTACATGTGAAACCTGTGGGAAATCCTTCAAACGCAGTATGTCGCTCAAGGTGCACTCCCTGCAGCACTCTGGAGAGAAGCCCTTCCGGTGTGAGGTGAGGAGTGTGCTCCCGCCGGCCCCTGCTGGGAGCCAGCCTGCCATTCGTGGTGCAGGGCTGGGCCCACGGAGCCTTCAGACCTGGGCTCGGGGTGTGTGACCTTACTGCCAGCCAGGGAAGTGTCATCTTCAACACACCACTAACTCGCAGATTCAGTGAAATTGGGGACTAACACCTGAGTTGATTTTCTTTTCTCATTAATTCAGAGGTTGGGTATACTTCAGTGATAATTATATGAGAAAATTACCTTTTTATTAATAACTGCAGAAGTATAGGCAAATCATTAGCACAAGTATGAAAAATAAACGTAATCTTGAAGACTGTCGTAGGGTGGGCTCAAAGCTATTATGCTTGACATTCAAAACTCTGCATTGTGTCCACTGCAGAACTGTGACGAAAGGTTTCAGTACAAGTACCAACTGCGCTCCCACATGAGCATCCACATCGGGCACAAGCAGTTCATGTGCCAGTGGTGCGGCAAGGACTTCAACATGAAGCAGTACTTCGACGAGCACATGAAGACCCACACTGGTAAGCGTTCTTGGGGAGGGTGAAGGTGCAGCTCACATGCTCGTTGATTATCATCTGTGAATCTGTTTATTTAAAAGCATCAACCACAGATTTGCATTCTGAATGAAAATTCCACTTGAAATAAACCTGATGTAAAAAATTCAGATTTCTAATCTGAAAAATTGGCTTTCATAACTATTTAAAAAGAGACGATTTGTTAGTGCCTTTTGACTGGTTTCCTTCCAGACAGTGGCTTCTGGAGTTGGGGTTCAGGAACTCCTGAAATTGTGTGGAACTTATTTATGCATGTGCATGGGGTATCTCTAAGGAAAGGGTTCTAGGCCTTTAAAAAAAACGGAGGACACTAACTCCTTTGACTAGAATACACCGCATTCTCCATTTTCTTAAAGTTTGATTGAATTTGATTTATCAGTATTTACTACTTTCAGGAGCACGTCCCTTAGGACATTAGGTAATTTCTTAACCACTTTGTATTTTTAGAGACATGTGCTCTGGATTTGAGTATTGAAAGCATCTGACCATCCAACTAGTTGAAAGAATAGTTCCTCCCCTCCCCCCAGACACTTCTGGAATCAGCTATCCTCGTACAAACAATATGAAACATTTTTTCAGGTTTCTAAATAAATTCTAATAGTTTGATGCTAAGTTCTATGAGTCTGCAGAGTAGCAGAGCTTGAAAGACCCAGGAGGGAAACACCTGCTGTTTGTTGTCTGTTGTTTTTGCTAAACTAGTAGTGAGGAAATTCTGCCATGACTTGAGTCTCTTTAGTTCCCATTTCTCTGTTGGAGTCCAAAGAAAATGCCATCCTGCTGGGCTTTTTCCCCATTTGGAGCAGAGCATCCTCAGATTTTAAGAATGGAGAGTCAAAAGGGGCGCTTTCATTAAGTAAATTGCAGCCCAAGTGGCTGGAGATCACTGTGTCAGTATTTAAACTTCTTATAGAACTTGATGGCCCTTGAATGTGCCTGTAGTTCTGAGTCACTTTTAGGATTCATATTTTTTGCTATTCAGGACAAAGCTGTAGAACTCCACAGAAAATATGTGTTTTCAGAATTGGTGCCGCATTCACATAGTAAATGTTTGTTGCACAACTGAGAGAAACCTCTGCCTGCGCCTCCGCCTCTGCACAGTCCCTCGTGCTGCATGGCGTCTCCCGTGCCTGCCCGCCTCCTTCCCCTCTCCTCTTCCCCTTTGTCCTTCTTTCTTTCCTCGGGCCCTGAATGGCATAATAGGAAACCAAAATAAATGTTTCATGATTGATGTAGTTATTGAATAAAGTTTTTGCTAAGTAGTCTCTACACTTAAATTGTTATCCTCTTTAAAAGAGTAGAACATACTTATTAGAATGTATTAGAAAATATAAAATCTGAAAACAAATAACAAGATCTGTAATCTTATCATTGAGAGATCACTGCTGTTAACATTTTGGCATACACTCATTTAAAAACTTCAGTTTCTTAAAACAGACACTATACATAGGTGTTTATGTGTTCACGTATTTAGTAATAAAACAGTAGGTCTTTATATTTTATGTTCATCTACTTTTTGTCTTACTGTGTTGTATCATTGACAGTAGCATACTTTAGTGTGTACATGTTTCCACTTGTACATTTTCTGTAATAGCTGCCATTTATACACACATATGCCAGGCACTGTCTTAGGGCCTCTCATTTAATCAACAGAATCTTTACAACAGTCCTATGGAGCATGTCAACTCCATTTCATTTAGCCAGTTCCCTATTAGACCTTTGGATTACTTCTGTTTCCACTACTGTAAATAAGACTGTGATAAACAACTCTGTGACTAACATACCCATCATTGATTATTTAGGATAAATTCCTAAAAATGGAATTATTAGGCAGAAGAAAGTGTGCTTTTTTTTTTTTTTTTTTTTTTTTTTTTTTAAGGAAAAGTGCAGGTAGAAAGGAAGAGAGAAGAGGAAGAAGCATTTTATTTATTTTTATTTAATTGTTGCCCTTGACCTTGGTTCTTGAACCCAGGTCCCTGTGATATATGTGGACTGTGCCTACCAGATGTCATGAACTTAACTGCTAAACCGCCAGGGGGCACCAGGATATACACATTTTTTAGACTTGGTGTTTTGTGAAATAGCTCTCCACATATACTCTGACGAGTGCATGAAAATACTCATTTCCCCAACTCTTAATACTAAATAAAATTCATGCTAATTCGATAGGTGAAAATGGTTTTATTATATTAATTTTCTTTTAAATTGTGAAGTAAGATTAAACATTTTTCATGTGCTTTTTGGGTATCACTATATTTTCTTTTCTGAATTGTTTGTGCCTTTTCTGTATTCAAATTCCATTGCAGTGTTTGACTTCTTATTGTTATGATAATAGCGCTTTATATCTTACGTATACTAGGCTTTGTTTGACATTGATATTAAAAACTTCCCCCGGTTTGTCATTTACCTTGTAATTTTTTTATTTTTATTTTTTAAAGGAAAGGTATAGGCAGGAACAAAGGCAAACAGGCAGATGGACAGGAAGAGAGAGGAAGAAGAGACATTTTCCTTATTTTTATTTAGTTGTACATCTTGATTGTTCCTCCCAGCCCCAGGACAGGAATTGGGTCCTTGGGTTGTATGTGGATTGTGCCCAGTGAACTAAACCACTAGCCACCAGGGCACATCTTCTTTGTAATAGTTTGTGATCCTCAAATTGGAAAAGGAGCTGGATGGTTGAGTTGTACAAACCTGGATCCACTACTCACTACAGTGTGACCTTACATTAATTTTTGCAATCTTGTAGGCCTCTGGTTCCTTTGTATTAAATAAGGATGAGAAGTAGTACCTGAGAAGATAGAAGGAAAGGGGCTAACTTTAAAGAAGAATAAGGGTTGTCCTTGGATAAAACCACCTTTAAGTTATGTTTTGGCGCATGAAACCCTTTGCAGTAACTAACATTGATTGGGCTGTTTCTTTTCACTTAAAGAGAAGTGAGGCAGATCTTATTGAAGGAAACTGGCCAGCCAGTAGGTAGGGTTTCCTGGGATGGTGTGGACAGGGGCTACGATCACATAGAATAATGGCCAGTTCGTCTTGCACGAGTGCAGAGCTCAGTGCCTAGGGACACAGGCTGAATTAAGATCTGTTTTTTGCCCTCAAGGGGCATATAGTCAAATAATAGTGATGGTGGTGGTGATAATAATAATAATAATAATATAATATAGCAGCAGCAGCTAAAATGCGAGTGTCCATTGTGTGTTAAATATTGCTCTTAACACTTTTTACTTCTGTTTTCAACTTATCACAAAAACCTGTTATCTTCATCTTTCAGATGAGAAATTTAGGCTCAGAGATTAAATAACTTGTCCAAATGTGACTCTAGAATCACACATTTAGTGATTCTGATATAAATTTAATGTAGCAAGTAAAATAACAGGGACAGGTAGGCAGTCACGAGGGCAAAAAGCACCATCCCAGAGCCTGATTCTTGACTTCCAGGTCTTATTCATGTACTCAGTCAGAAAAACATCAGGGGATGCTCGCTAGTCTTTTTAGTTTTCTTTAAGGAAAGGTGCAGGCAGGAAGAGAGAGGAGGAAAAGCATTTTCTTTATTTTTATTTAGTTCAACAGGGGTTGAACAGGTTTGCTCCTTTGGAGGTGATTGACCTAACCATTGCTTGCTCACTAGTCTTAATGATATGTAAATAAAATTTCTGATGATTTTTAGAGAAGTCTGAGTGGCAAGTAGTTTATAACTTTAATCCTCTTTGGTCAGCATGTTCGTTGCCTAAAGAAAAATATTAGAAGCTATTTATCTTAAGATTTTCATGAACAAGGAATTATAGCAAAGGAAGGTAATGGAATGGCCTTAATGGTGAATGCCATACTTAAGCAAATTCAAGACTATCAGGTATATAAAACATTTAATTTATATATCACTGAGAAACTATTGCTAATTAAACAGTGACATTTAAGGTTTATACCAATTCCAGAGATAATAATATATGGAGGGGGAAAATGCATATCTTAGAATTGACAAATGCCTATTTATAATTATTAAGATACTAAGTGGAGCTACTATAGTGAGGGAGACTGAAATAGGCGCACTCTGGTGGAGCATCAGTTAAGACAATCCCCTCTGAAAGATGAAAACCACATACCTCTGGGTTTGAGTTCCAGGCCTGGGGAGAAACAACCAGTGTAAAGAACTGAATGAAAATAAGATACAGATGCTTCTTCTCCTCTCTCTCCCTGCCTGCCTGCCTGCCTACTGGCTTTCTGCCTACTGCCTACTGCCTGCACCTTTCCTTTAAAAAAAAAAAAAAAAAAAAAAAAGATTGAAATAGTCCCTAGGTTCACAGAGCATATAGTCAAGTGGGGGTAATAGACAAGAAAAGATGAGGGTTTTAAAGTACTTGGAGGCATGCCCAGTACCTTAGGTGTTAAGCTTGTGACCCCAGAGCAGTCCACAGAAAACCAAAGGACCCAGGTTCACGTTCTGGGAACAGGGGAACAACTAAAATAAACAAATTCTTTAAAAAAAATTTTTTTAAAGAAAGTGCATGGAACTAAAAGAAATTGGCTTAGAGTTTGATGAATTGGAAAGGGGAACAGGGAATTATGATAAAACATGACACTGGAAAACAGTAAGCAGGCACCAGACCATTCAAACAACAACCATAAACCATATATAAAAGACATTGACCTTTATTCTAAGGACAGTAGGAAGTTCTTGAGAGATTTTAAGCAGATGTGACACAACTGTCTGAAAGCTCACTCTGGCTCCAGTGTGGAGAATGGGTTTAGGGTGGGGAGCAAGAACAGAAATGATGAAACCAGCCAGGTGGATGTTGTAGTGACCCAGCTGACAGTGGTGCAGATATGGACTAACAGCAGTGGAGGAAATTGAGTGACGAGGTCAAGCTGAATGAACTTGGTGATTGAATCCCAGTAGTGTGGGAGGGAAGAATCAAGGGTTTGTCCCAGATTTGGGTTTGTAGATCATTTGTCAAGATAGAGAAATAGTGGCAGGAAGAGCAGGTTTGCCAGGTAGAATAATTAATTTAGTTTTGCGCCTATTAGTTTTGAGGTATCTATGGGACATTCATATAGAAACATCCAGTAGGCATTTGAAAAATGGGTTTAAAGCTCAAGAGAGAGATCTAGGCTAGATGCATTGAGATACAGATTTCAAGGGTATTCATATTAATGACCTGGTGGCTTCTGTCATTGACCAGATCGCTTTTTCCTTTGAACTGTGCAAAAGACACTAGACAAATTCTTCTTTTCTATTTTCCCTTAAAATTGTCTTCCCATAAAAAGTTCTTTCTTCAGACTCATTACAGTACTGTTTCTCACAGTTAGGTTAGTCTCTAGGTAACAGATGTCCTGTCTTCAGATGTGTTGATGTACATGCTTTTCTAGTTATGTTGATGGACTTAGTTCTGTTGTCTTAGTCTGTCTTCCAGCCACCCATTTACCAGCTTTTCCTGTCCTTGATTGGACAGGTAATTGATTTCTAAGTTACATTTTGATTTTCTCTTATTTCAGCCTCATTGTAATCCTTCCAGTCACTTAGCACAGTTAGGAGACGGGGCTTAATGAATAATGAGAGGGAGAGGAAGGTGGAATGTGAGCTTATGTCTAGAACAGCAAATGTGGACAATTTGGTAAAAATGGACGCAAGATTATTGAGCAGTGAAAAAGGACCCATTTTAATTTGAATCCATGGATATGTGGCAGGCCAGTTCAAATAGTTTTTAGTCTTTTTATGGCAAATCATTGTAGCCTCTCGAAGACTACAGATGAGAGATGATCAGAAGAGGCAGGGTTGGATCCAGGCTTGAGCACATAATGGAAAGAGTGCTTGCCCCTTGGATGACTGAGTGGAAGACTAGGGCCTGGGACTGCTTCCACGTGGCTGTTGGAAGTGAAGGATTCTAACTCTAAAAGAGTCAAGGGACAGATCCAGCAGTTGGATAGCTTATCAGACAGTTGTGATTTTAAAATAATTGTGTTGTACAAGTAAATCATTTGTATTTTAGAAAAATAAAATACATGCGAGCATAAAAAGAAAGTAAAACATGGCTCATTTCTATTGCCTAGTGATATTTACTGGTGTATGTTTTCATTAGAAGTGGATGATACTGGCACATCCTTTGTGCCTCGGGCAGCTGAGGTGCAGACTGTGCAAACCCAGCAACCTGGGTTCGCGACACAATACCAGGGGAGAAATCAATATAAAAAAGGTGGATAATTCCGTGTGTACATTTTCACAACATGCTTGTTTTACTTAATAAAGTAGAGATAATCTTAACAGGTACAGATTTTTTTGTGTCCATAATTACATTTTTAGACTTATGATACTGTTTTTACTGGCACTTTCCATCAGATGGGTACCTCATAATTGATTTAATAAATTCCGTTCTACATAGAATTCGAAATGATTGGCAGGAAAGGGTTCAAAAGAAGGGGAACAAGCTGAGCTCAGAATTTATCTGGGAAGGTGAGTGTGAATCACTGTGAGGATCAGAGCAGTGACAGTGACTGAAAAATGAAAAGCAGGAAGATCAGAAATGTTAAGTGAGAATACAGTACTGGTAATTACAGAGAAAACTGATCCCTCCTGACTGTCAGTCAGTCTCGGAAGTGAGGAGAATTCTCATTGCCATAGAAGGCAGAGGCCTGCAGGAATTGTGTTTTTGAAGGTGGAGAGAAGAAAGAACCGGGTGTGAGTAGAGGCATTTTCTCTTAGTGTAAAAAGGGGGACAACGTGGAGAAAGAAGCGTGAGATAGTCACACACCCGCACGTATCAGGCATGTACAGAAAGCAGTGAGGTGTGAGGTGCTGTGGTTGGTGTGTCCACTGCACAGACTCTGCAGCCAGACTGCACTTGTAAATCCTGGCTCTCAGGTGTGCGGTAGCTTGGGGTAAATCCGGTGAAAGAGGTTAGTCGTGAAGATGAATGGAATTGGACTTTCGGTAATGAGCCTAACCTAGTAGATACAGATTTCAGTATGTAAGTCTGTGTACCTGAAGCCCATATCATGCTATACACCATTGTTTTTTCCATTAAAAGTAAATCAATAATCCTGACTCTCCACTAACTGTAGACGCTTGGGCAAGTATCTGAATTTTCTGCTCAGTAAAATGGGAATAATTGCAAACCTACCTCATGTGGTAGGTGGTACCTGCGAGGATCACCCAGGTTGTTAGATGTATAGACAGACTAGCACCGAGCACATAGGAAGACTCAGTGCACACCAGCTGCTATTTATGGAGAGTAGAATAAAGACACTTGGACAATAGTTTGAAGTGACAGCCCGCACTTTTGTAGCAGGAGTTGCTGTAGAGGCACAGCTCCTTGCACAGGCGGGTGGAGAGGAACTGGTAACGACGGCTTGTGGTCACCGGAGCACATGTGCTCAGCCACGCCACACTCATCACCGCGGTGTGATTGAAAGTCATCCCCTTGCCGTGGCCTAGCTCAGGACCAAGCAAGGCATCCAAAACTGGGAAGCTTAAAAATGAAGCCCCTAGGACCCAAATTGAGTTTCTTCTCCAAGTGCCCTGAGAACACTAGGGTTTTGTTTCCTTTTTGACTCAGTGGCCCCGTGGCTTACCACCAGGAGCAGTGTCCCCACCCCAACCCTCCCCGCACCTGTGGACATTGCAAGTGTGGTGTAGGGACATTTAGGGCTGTTAAAAGTCTGCTGGGCGCATTTAGTGTACTGGCACCAGGAACGCTAAGTGCTCTTTACATGTGCCAGGTAGCTCCAGGTAATGACAGTGTGAGAGAAGCACTCGGTGTGAAGACCGCGTGTAAGGTGAGCTGGGCCAGCGTTCTCCAGTGCTAAAAAGCGAGCCATGAGCTTAGAAATAACGTATGAGGAGACATGACAAAGCCTATTTATACAGAACATTTTCTTTTCTATTTTCTTTAAGCAGAAGCAAGTGGGATATATTGAAAATAGTGCACCCTCTAAGAGATAGGGTAAGGGCAGGCCATATTCCAAGTGGGAAACAGGACTCTTTGTTTTAAAGGAAAAGTGCAGGCAGGAATGGAGGTGAGCAGGCAGGCAGGCAGAGAGGAGAAACCACCTCACGTGAACCATTGACCTTGGGTTGCACGTGGGACTGCTCCCAGTGGACCAGACCGCGAGGCCGCCAGGGCCAGGGCACCACCCTCACAGAACATTTTCAGTCAAGTGTTACTTTTGGTTGAGCTGCCAGAGTGCTTGCACATTAACTTGCCTAAATAGGCAGAGAGCCATCTGTGGCGGCATTAGTTCCCTGGAACACAGGAAGGCCATTTGAGCAACCCTTCGCGTAGGACGTAAAGGATGACTACTGCAGATGGCACCGCCTTTTAAAAAAAAGAGCCAGCTGGTAGGTCGTTGCTGAGTTGTACTGCTGTCTGCTCCTACATGTGACGTCCCAACTCTGGGAGACCCCTTTGATGCTTAGCTTTCCATCTGCCGCAGAGGAGAGAAGTGGTCATTGTCTTTTTCAGTGTGAGGAATAGCACGAGCGCCTAATTACTGCTTCTCACTTTAATCATTTATTTTGTCTGTGTCTGTGTTCATCTCAGGAGAGAAACCATTTATCTGTGAAATCTGTGGCAAAAGCTTCACCAGCCGTCCCAACATGAAGAGGCATCGCAGAACTCACACAGGCGAGAAACCCTATCCCTGTGACGTGTGTGGCCAGCGCTTCCGCTTCTCCAACATGCTGAAGGCCCACAAGGAGAAGTGCTTTCGGGTGACCAGTCCCGTGAATGTGCCACCTGCTGTCCAGATCCCACTCACAACTTCCCCAGCCACCCCCATTCCTTCCGTGGTGAACACACCCACAGCCCCCACCGCTCCGATCAGTATGAATCCAGTGAGCACGCTCCCCCCTCGGCCCATCCCGCACCCCTTCTCACACCTTCACATCCACCCGCACCCCCACCACCCCCACCACCTCCCTATCCCCCCAGTCCCCCACCTCCCCCCACCTCCAGCGCTCTTTAAGAGCGAGCCTTTAAACCACAGAGGCCAGGGTGAGGACAGCTTTCTGCGGCACCTGGCAGAGAAGAACGGCTCAGCACAGCACCACTAACGCCCGCCTCTGCCATGTTCTCCGCGCTGTGCCCGCACATGAGTCTGCAGGGAGGGAGTTGGGGGGCTTTTCTGTAGCTGTCAGATTCTCCTCGGCTTCCAGGAGCTTTGTCACTGTCTTGGTGAATCTGCTCGTCCAGGGGAGTGAAGCAGAAGACTACCTTGAGCTCACAGAGGGGACTGTCATCGAAACCAGGGGAATCACTGAACTAAAGCCCAATTTGCTTGCATTTTCTGGTGACTTTTATAAATTTCAAATACTCAGACTTGTGGAATTTTATAATTTCATATCAACTGATGAGGTATGCTTGCTTTTATATCCTGGACTTCTCCTCAAAGAGGGGATAGGCCTGGTTTCCTTTGTACTAATCGGGAAGGCTGTGAGATTAATCCAGAGCATTAATTGTATCACTGTGTATCGTAATGAATTCTTCTCCGCTTTTGGTGCTGGCTGCAGAGTGGAGCTAGCCACGTTTCACAGCATATCAGGCATTATAGAGAAAGACGGGATTTTCTTCTTTGTGTAGCTCTCCTGACGCACTCTTTATTTTAATACAGAAATTATTTTAGAGTTTTTGTATAGACTTCTTTAGTAGTCTGTTTCTAAAATGAAATGTATTTCAATAAGCGGTGTAATTTTTTCAGTGTAGCTGGACCTATGTTGTAAAATAGAAAAAAATTTTATAATCATCAAAATGTGATTCTTAAAGATGCATATAACTTCTATAGTTCAGAGCTATTCTTACATCCGTACAACTCAAAGGTGCTTCAGAGACTAGATGTATTTGAGAAGGTCTCCGGACCAGGTCACTGCAAAAATGAGGTTTTCCTTTCTGAACTTGGTGTAAGTTCTTGGCAGTTTTAAAAATCTCTTCCCACTCAAACGTCTGTTAGGCTCACTGGTACGCGCCTGCCTCCATGTTTCCTTTGGTTCAGTTGGTGCGTTGAGGGAGTGATTTACAGAGAGTAGCCTTTCCCAAGGAGGTCACCTGAAACTTGCACATTTTGAAAATCTGAGTCAGGAGGGGAGGTAGTGGGGCTCATTTCATCTCAGTCACATCTATTTCTAACTTCTTTCAGAACTGTTCGTGTCCGACCGTGGTGGGATGACAGATTGCAGTGTCGTGACACACGGTTTCTAGAATGGGTATAAAAAGACAAAATAGCACACTAAATCACAGGCATGATGCGATGTTGCTGATTGTGCCTGAGCAGGTTGGATGGCGATGGGAATTGGTTATAAGTTTTAAATGTCTGTTATGTTACAGGATGTGACCATGGCATCACGTCGTCTCCACGCAGCTTAGATTGTGGTGAGGGTAGGGGATGCCTCTTAAGTTCTGCTGCCCTGTCCTCTGCATGTAAGCGTGTGCTCCCTGTACTGTGGGACAGGAGAGCAGCCTCTCTAATCCTTTTAGACAGGCAACGTTTTCAGGTCTGACAAACTTCACAAGAACATGGTCAATACGGAGCTTGTTATAGGACAGGCGGAACAGAAGGGCTCAAAAACTTAACAGATCAAATTTTTCCAGATTTAGTATACTTAAACATTTTGTCGTGTTTCCTCAGAGAACTGACCTCTGAAGCAAGATCTTTCTCTCTCTCTCACTCTTGAAATTCCTTCATTTTTATTTCCTCGAGCTCCTAAGTCTTGCCTGAATCACAACCCTGCCTTTGTGTTTTTGTTTTTAACATTGAAAGTGCAGGTATGTTTCAGGCACGTTGCTGACTGACTAACTCTGTGGCAGAAAAATGTGGAGCTCTTTCAACTGAAGGTTAGTTCCTGTTTTCAGAATATCGCATTCTTTGCTAGCTTTTCTGGTTTAATATTTCCAGATTTTTTTTCCTTCTGATTATTGCCTTTGTCTTCTGTAATGAGCATAGGAAAAATTTGGAATGAGGCATAAAAGTTTTTCAAGACATAAATTTCTTCCTGTTTGTGGATGTAAATTTTAAAGAATGTTATTTTAAGTATCTGTATACATTCTTTGAACATCCAAGTACCCAAACCAATAAGGAAAGTTATTCCTTGTTCATGACATAACCTTGGTGGCCGCCTTCCCTGCTCCTGCAGTCTCATGTGCATTCCATGACACATTTAGGAATCTGTACTTTTATGCAGACATATCATAGTCAAACCTGTGATATTAAAATAAGTTGTAAAAGATGTAAATTGCAGTTTAGTTAAATTGGCTGTATCTTACTTTGCTGTGAATACATTTACAATGTTGGGCAACAGTTCTAGAATTCTAGGCATATGACTGGTAAATCAACCATTTTCTGATGTGTACTCTGATTATATGCTGGGAAATTCAGGTAGTCATCTTTGATTTTCATTCAAGTGAATATAGCCATAAAAAAAAATCAGCTACATAGGAAAACCAGTATTAAGCACATAACCACCACCTTTAACAGAAGCAAAAAAGGATTAAAAATAAGTATCATTGCTATACAACACAATCCCTAGTGAAATGTATTGTTAACAATGTGGAAATTCTCTTTTTTTTTCCCTGGATAAGTATACCTTCCCAGACTTGGGATTTGTGGTCTTCGGGAAAACTGCTCCGAATGTAATGACTCCTTATCAATGTCATATTACAAGTGAGTAGTGAAATATGTAAGAATATTTACAACATTACTGCTTCTGAATATAAGAACTGCAGGATTAAGCCTTAAACATATATGTGTGTCAGGTTTAACATGCTTAAGACTCAAACTCAGGGTTGAAAATTTGGTCGGGGCTCTTCACTAAGATCTAAGTGGAGTTCTGTGATGTGCCCCCTCCACACACGGGTGCAGAGCCCTATGCGATCTCCAGATCTTACCACCTGCTTGCTATCTGTTAATGGTGGGGGAAGGGGGGAACTATGGAAGAGTTTGAATTCTCAGCCCTTACCTGAACTTAAATAAGTCGAAGACAGAAAAGGTCACATTTCAGCATTATATAGATACCAAAATGAGGCTGCTTCTCATTACTTAATTTTACTGTCTTCAAAGAGACATTATTGCTAGGGTTAAAACTTGAGGACAATTCCCAAGGACTCTTTTTGAGTTGACATTCTCTCCCCCACCCCCGGTCTGTCTCTCCCTCCTCTCTCTCTCTCTCTCTCTCTCCCTCCCTCCCTCCTCATTTTTTCTATTCACTTCTCATAGATTTATCATTTAATATAAACCCTTCCCTTAGCCTTAAAGCTTAATGAAAGGCAGCTTGCTGCTTTCTCAGATTGAGTCAGATGAGCTCATACTGAGTTAGATTTTTTAAATTTGATTGAAGAAAATAAGATGAACAGTCTAAAGGTATGTGGTTTCATTTCCATGTGTATTTGTGAGCTAATTCTTCAGCAAGCACACAAAACTTAAAGGTAGTTCAAAGAAACCTTTGCAGATCATTTACGTACTCTTTACAGTCTACCATCTATTTTAACTTCTAAAATAATGACTGAGCATTACCGTCATGTGCCATTGTTTTAAATACGACATTTCTTGGAAGAACATTTTCATTGTGGTTAGAACAGTCCCTATAATCTGATTGTCCCTAGTATACTGACAGAAGACAAAATACTTTGCAGAGATGCTTATAAACTTTGAATTTTCTACTTCTTGAAACTTGTTTCAGTTTTCATGTTTGTTGAATGGATATGTATGTCTATTTTAATTTTGATTTTGCTGGAGGTCTTAATGTTGAGAAGATGAAGCGTAAATAACAACCCATTATAGATGCTTATTTATCCCGTCTTGCATTTTCAGTTAGTAAAACACACCATGGTGTGCCAGGTTTTATTGTTAAAAAAAGAAGAAAAAAATTAAAGTTAGAGAAACCCTTCTGTTTGAGCTGCTATATAGAAGATACAAATTTTATTCCATTTCTGATCCACATGATGAACCTTTCAGTGCTTGTTCTGGACTGTCTGGGAATCATATGAAAAAGTGGATAAGTTACACTTAAGAATTTCATCAGCTAGCTACCATTATAAAAATCAACTCACTGGGAATTCTTCAGACTATAAAATTAATACCCAGTTTTAACTTTCCTTTGCTTAAACCCAGATAGAAAATTTCCCAAAAGATTATTCTTTTCAGGACTGAAAGGTCATCGATCACTATTGATAGTGGCATTATTATGCAATAACAGCACCCTAGCCAATCTGCTTTTGTCACCTGTTGCATTGATGATACATAAGGATGGCCTTCCAACCCTGGACACTACCTCGATAACGCAAACCAGAGATCCTCTCTACACTTTTCTATGGAAGCCATAGCAGTTGCCATCAGTATACCCACTTTCATAGTTCTATACTTTTATACTCTCTAGACTTTTTTATAGACTTTATGACCAGATCTTTTTGTCGTAGAGGATAGGTTTTGCAAGATTCAAAGGAAAATCAAATTCCTTGGTTGTCTAAAGCTTTAGCTTCAGTCAGTAAATTTGTTTAAAAAACCAGATGATGCCCCCTTGATCAAATTCTTCATTTACATCGAAACTGTTCTGCAGAGTTGCATGTCCGGAGCACAGACTCCTCCTTGTTCCCTAAGTAGAAGCTGTGCTGTCGTGAGAAACCGCGCTGGGTGTTCCTCTGCCACCTGTGCCGTGGCACGGCGCTCCTGCAGCCGTGTCCATTTCCTGGGACAGATCAGTGAGTGCACCTCTCAGATCCGCTTACCGCACTGTAGCCTGTCTCACTCTGCTCCTGAGTGCCTTCAAAAAGCCAGCATCCTGGAACGTTATTTTCCTGGTCTAAATCCTACCTCTGATGATCTCGTTCTGCATGAGTCCGGAACTCATGTTTGCTGCAGCTGGTTTGACTCTACCAACTAGCTCACACCTTGGATGGGAATTCGGACCGTATCTCCGCTGTTTCCCATGGCATTTCTGACTACATTTTAAACTTGTATTTATTTCTTATTTCTTCACATATTACATGTCTAATGACGAAAGGTTTTCTCTGTATCTTATTCTTCCTGTTCTTTGGCCAGAAACTAGATGTTCCTTTAAAATGAGCTCATTCACCTCCTTATCAAAATGAGGACAAGTCCCTCTTTCAAACGTCTTTTTCCCACCAGTCTTCCTGACTGCTTCCCCTTTCTGGTGATGGGGTCCCGATGCTGCTGTGCCTCTGCCCTCCTGTCTGCCCTTCCCTCCTGTCTGCCCTCACTTGTCCAGAAACACTTCATATGCTTGTTCCTATAGTCATAGGTGAGCTGATGAATTTTAAAGTCCTCTCTTGAGTTTATCAAAAACCCTTTGATTTTCCATCTCCCTTGTCCTCATCCCTCAAGCACATCCAGTTGCTTTCTTTGCTAGTTGTTCTCTGCTAATTAATTTTTAAATATGATTAATGTGTAATATATGAAGGATGTAATAAAAAGGGGGTGGCCGTGTATTCCCCGTGTGATACGAGCACCTTACTGACGAAACTTTTAAGTGATTGGCGAATCTTTCACAACCCAAGCTGAAATTGTGCTGTGTACAGACAGGTCTCTTGCTACATTTTAGTTCTCCTCTAAAACTGAAAACAGAACTCTTTAAAATGAGGAAATTGCATTGCTTTTTTTATTATTATTTTTTAATGATTGAAAGCTATTAGGTTGAGAATTTTGCCCTTAGTCAAAATCGTTCCTTTCTAACTTAAAAATGTCATGCCTCTTAAAGTTAATAATACTAATACTCAGGTTTTCGAGACTGGTTTAGATCCACATGAAGTGGGACTCTTAAGAAGGCAGCTGTTAATAAATCCGTCATCCTTTTTGTCTGGCGACAGTATGTTACTCGTGGGATAGTGCAAAATTGTGAGAATTGGTTGATGTGTGATAATAGGTTGAAGTTACTTGAAGGCTTCTGTGGCTGTTCTGAATGGGAAGACTAGTTTACAAAATGCAGACGGTAGATGTGTACAGAAATACGGGACTTGTTTGAAATACATTTTGCTTTATGTGGCCGGGGTTTGCTCCATCATTGATGAAGTCTGCCTCGGAGGTAGTAGCTGGCACAGGTGGCTCTTCTCTGCAGGGACAGCAGGGCCACCGCGGGAGCCACGTGAGGGACATGTCCCAACACACGTGCTTTGCTTTCTGTCCTCTGTGACCAGAAATATTTGACATGAGGATCCCAGGGGACCCTGGCCCCTGAGCCTTGTCACCTCCACTTTTCTAGTTCCAGGTTCCTTTCTCTACTTGAGCTGCTCCAGTGGAAACGGGTGGGGGGTGGGGGGTTCCGGACAAGTTGAAAACAATTTAGGGGACAGGTAGAAAATAGAAATGGGCAAGGAGAGGCAGAAGATGAGTTTTGCTTAACTTCACAAGGAAATCTGATACTCGCTGGTCTTGACCCACTGAGGCGCCTGTCTCTCCTGGACATGCTGATGAACCCAGCTGTTTCTGGGCCTCCAGGTCCTCCAACCGGACACGGCTCCCTCCCTGTCTTTCACAGGAAGAAGGGGATCTTGTGATCAGGACAGAGCTGCTACCCCACATCCTGCAGAGGACTTGAGGCTGTGTTTAGTTTCATTTAAAGTTGGGAGTATCTTACTCTAGAATCTCTGATCCTCATAGAAATATCTTTTCTGTGCTTGATTATCCAACTCATTCACTTTTTCAAAAGTACGAAACCATATGGTGTCATTCGGTGTGTTCTTCTAAAGTTGTTAACTTCGAGGATATAGATGCAGCTTCTGAAAATCAAATATATTCTTCCTGGTCTTCCATAAATTCGAATGTCCTTTTACTCACTTGTTGATACGGGCTGTGTGATTCTGTTCCATCAGCAGTACTGGCTTTGTCCACAAGGGAGCAACAAAGTACTTCAGCTTCCTTACTCTCCACGGTCTAAAGAAACTGCCTGCTTTTGAGTCTTATCAGATACCCTTTCTTGGCAATGCTTATTTTTAGATCTTGAGTTTTAAGACATTTTCCTTTATTACTAAGTCCAGTAGTTCAGACTTCATGATGCTAGCAAGGTTTGATGTGTGGGTCAGGGATCCTGTGGGTCAGTCATCTTAGCCTTTTTAAATGTTGCCCAGGATGGAAAGCCAGGGCCGCCTCTGGGGGACCCATAGTGTGTTAACTGCAGAGCAGGATGGCGACGCTCACTGCTTTCTTCCAAACCCACCCCCAGCGCAGAACCAGCTCATCTCTGAGGAGAAGAGTAAGCAGAGGTAACTGAAGTATGAACGAGGAAACACTTCATACTTTCTCTGTTCCAGTTGGATGTCTGTTACACCAGGGAGCAAATCCTTGGGGGGCCGAGCCAAGTGAGGTCCCCTGCAGCAACCACTCCTCCAGGTCAGGATTAAGTGTGTGTTCCTGGCGTCAGTTACAGGACTCCTCACCGCATCAGCTCTCTGACCGTGAGGTTTGCTCACTGCCTCATCTTTAAAATAAGTAGGTCAGTAATCAACTAAGGGGAAATCCCGGACCTTGACTAGTCACCCAGTGGAGCTAAGAGGGATTTATTGGCACCTGGAGCAGCTTTCTTGCCTACTGATGTCTGCCTGGCTCCTTCTCCCCAGCCAAGTCTGACCCTGAGCAGTACAGGTGGATAGAGGCCTCTACTTGTAACTCCAACTCTTGACAAAAGAAGAAACTGAAGCTGTGATCGGTTAGGTAGCAGACGGCCGGGTGTCACTTGTGTGTTTTTGTTTTCTCCAGCAGTACTGAAATCACTTGCACTTTTCCTCATTTCTTAAAAGAAAATCCAGTTTGCTTGCCAGGAATTAATTGTTTAGCGTTAGGTTTACAAAGTTTGTTGTTGAATGTTGAACATTTGTCCAAAGGAGTTTGACAGAACAGAAGCTGCTAGGTCCCTGTCCTGCCTGCCAGGTCATAAGGAGGAAGGCCATGTGGCCGGGGCATTGCGTCAAGTCCAGAAGGGGGCAGTGTCCCTCACCCTCTGGGAAGATGCCGTTGAAGGTCTCACTGGACTCCTGTAGGATAGGTGCCTCTCAGGCTGCAAAGACGTTTAGAGAAGCCTTTTGTTGGGGGTGGGAGGGTGACAGGGACGGAAGTAGGACAGGATCTCTTAAGATGGGAAAGACCCCCGGGAGAGAGGAGCTGCTTGACCCCAGGGAACCACGATGAGGTGGAACCCAGCTCCCTCCTGATTCTCCAAACTAGCCTGGCTTCCCCACGTCCCCTTTTTCTGGCATCCTGTCAGATCTCTCCATGTACTGATCCCCCTCCCCCCGACTGTGTTAACTATACCAATATTATTTTTTTAGCAATTGAAATGCACTTTTTTATTTCAACTCAATCATGATTTTAAGTATAAAATTTATAGACTGTTAAAACTACTTTTTGTGTGTTTTTAACCACTCGATGTAGCATTGTCTGTTTTATCCTTATGAGACTCTGGTTCAAGGTGCGCCACTTCATGATGTTTCTGAGATGCTGGGCCTTTGGATGTGTACGGTAACCAACTGAATGCTAATGTTCAAAGTAAAAAAACAAAAAAAGTAGCCCTACCCATGGTGTCTTTCTTCATTTTTGCCTTATCCTCAGGTGACAACATTGAGGTTTCCTTATTCAAATGATTTCTCTGTAGTGTAAAGGATCCTGTTCTGTTATCAGCCGTGTCTAGTCCTACAGTGGGCTGCCCAGCCCCACCCACCCCACCCGCCGACCTCTTTATGAAATGGCATGTGTTCAAGGCCAAGTCAGAGTAACCAGTCCTCGTTGTCTGGTGCTGACTCAGTGCCGATGGGCTTCTGCCCAGCTGAGCAGTGATCTGAACGTAACCTGGAAAACAATATGTGATAGGAGGCCTCTGGTGGGCTTTTGAACCAGACTGAAGAAAAAGAAGCTCAAAGGAAAACTTCAGAGGAGTAGTACACAAGCAGTGAAGAGCAATGACTGTGAACAATGGCTCTTAGGATGAGGCTCCTCTTCTGCCCTATCCCCAAGCACCCATTTCCTTGTGTTCTTACTCCACGAATGTTTGGAGCACTTCACGTGTGCGGGTAAGCTCTGGGTGCTCCCGCAGCCAATGGTCTTCCCTCAGGAAACATGTGCTCCAGGCGAGGAGACTCACTGTAAACAAGTAATGACCTGACGTGATGTCACGTGGTGAGCGCTGTCACTCTGGTGAAAGACCAGCAAGTTTCTGTCACAAGCCTTTCCACCTCAGGACCCACCCTGCTTGTTCCCCCTAGGGATTCCGATGAGGAAGTTACCATATAAAAAGCAAATTTCATTGTTCAGCGTCTCTGTCCAAAATCTTTTTGAGGAACTCCTTTGTAGCTCCCTCAGCTGAGAAGCAGGCTATGAAAACCACAGACTCGAGACCTGCGGCTGGGAAAGAAGAATAGTTTAAGTAAGACGTCTTTGAATGGAATGAAGCTGCCCAGGCCACAGAACGAGCGTTCTTTTTCCCCCATCATCTTGTCTGATTTTACAGATTTCATCATTCATGGGTACAACATACACAGACAATCCCCTTACTGCAACGTGTACTAAGTCAGTCATTTTCAAGCTTCCTCTGTGACCTATGGCAATAAATGTGTTTTCCCAATGCAGAGGAGCAAATTTATATGTGAATGAAAAAAAAAGCAAGGAAAATATCTTCGTATGTACTGCATTTTGCTATTTTCTACTCTATTTTCAGATGCTGATTGCAAACCATTAAATTAATTCTAAGTCCCACTAATGAGTCCTACCCACAGTTTGAAGGATCATGGTCTAAAGCTGTGTGTATATACATTAAATTATTCCCGCGGCAGCCTGAATTCAGTTTCACGTAAGATCAGGCTGTTCTAACTGAGCCAACATCTTTTAAGTCTCAGATGTTTCTGTCTCTCACTGGTTCCAAACTGAAGCTCCCCACACAGATTAGCCCTTGCTCATCCTAGTCATGGAGACAGTTCCAGTCGCAGGCACACTGCTAACCCTTCTCAGGGAGCCTGTGACCGACCCACTGCCAGTACTGAGGTCATAATAAACGTCCCTTTCAGGGTCTCCTGATTATGATCGTGATCCTGGAAGGGTCACATCTGGTGTCCACAGTCTGCAAATGCCCTTGCCTCTCCTCCCAGTAAGCGCCCAGTAAGAGATGTGGCCTCTCCACTCCTCTGACTCACACTCCTCTTTCAGCCAAAAGAATGTGGTCAGATGCATCTCGGTGACTCAGCAGCTCAGGTGCAGGCCATGTAAAGCCCAAGGACCCGGGTTCCAAGACTCTGGGTCGGGGGCAGGAAAGCAAAAATGTGACAAAGGTGCAAGTTCCCAAGTGTCTGCATAAAGACATCCTGCCGCTTCTGCCTCTACCCTTGGAATCTGCTGCCTCGTGAAGTGCGGGCTGGGCCCCTGCAGGATGGGAGAGGTCCCAGCTCTCCCTGCGCGGCTCCGGACATGGGTGAGGACGTCTCGGAACCTCCAGCACAGATTACCCTCCAACTAAACGAGACCCTAGAAATGAATTAGTGTCACTATTAGCCACTAAGGGCTAGGGTGGTTTGTTACATGTCAGTGAATAACTGAGGGCATGCTCTGGGGGAGCAGCAGTTAGGTGTTAGGTTAGTTGCCTCCGAAGGACACAGAACACATACCTCTGGGTTCAAGTCTCAGCTCCAGTAAAACCACCAGTGTAAACAACTACATTAAAAATGTGCTTCTTCCTCCTCTTTCTTTCTACCTGCCCGCCTGCCTTCCTGCCTGCAACTTACCTTTTAAAAATAAATAACTTATAGTAACCCTCAGATTTAGGTCTAGAAGTTGCTAAGTGATTATAACGCTGCATAGTACTTTATACAAGGACTTGACTTGGGGGGGAGGGTCAAAACTTAGTAATTCTTTATTAGCGCATTTATTTCTAGGTCCCTGCTACGTGTATTTCAAAGCCATCTTCAGCAGCGCTGACCTGGAAGGAAGGAGGGTTTCCACATGTGCACAGCTGCTTGCCGCCACAGCACAGCTCTCAGAATTCCCTCCACCCATCTTCTGACCCACTTTTCTGAGATCCCAACCTTATTCCTGAGCTTCTGCGTGAAGGGACGCCTGGCTTCAGAGCCCTTGACTGGCACCTCTCACCTGCAGTCCTGCACTAGCAGCCCGATGTCACCCTGTCCTCTGCAGTCCTGCAGCAACCTTGACCCTTCCCAAGGCGTCCATGAGGGTGACAGTAGCAGAAGAGAAGCACCTAGGTCTGTTCACATGTCAGCTGGGCCCCCTCTTTCCTACGTCATAATCTGTGTGTCTAAATAAGTGACAAATACTCTGTACCTGCTTCCACGTCTGCAGAAGAAAGGGGGGATGGGTGTTAAGAGCAGACCTTATTAATAAAGACCTTTGTGAGGATTAAATGAAGCAGTGCCGGAGAAATATGCAGCTCAGTAGTATTTGCGGCAGGCGGCTCTCAGATGACACCCCCGCCTCTGCATTCACGTCTTGAGTGGTCCTCTTCCCTTTGGCTGGTCTGGACTCCGTAGCTTGCTTCTAAAGAACAGAATATAGCAGAAGCAATACAATGTGTCCAAGGTTGTTACTTGAAAAAGACTCTTGGGGTGTGATGGCCGCACTTATGGCTGCTGTGCCACGAAAACATTTAGGCAGCAAGGAGGAGGTGACCGGAAGCTGGCCACCTGGATGAGCTTGGAATTGGACTCTCCAGCCACAGCAGAGTCCCCGTGGCTGTAGCGCAGCCGGTAGATTGATGAGCGGCTCATGAGAGACGCTGGGCCAGAGAACCCGTCCAAGCCAAGCTCAGAGGAGGCGACAGAAACCAGGGGCTCCTAAGCGTGCGGTTTGCGTGATTTATTATGCATCAGCAGCAGCCTATACCAAGTACCACTCCTAGCTCTTCGGAGACACAGAGAATGATCATCGCAGCGGATGTTCTGGTTGCTACCCACTTCGCCCTCACGGTTAAGACACTCACTCCGAGCTGCTCCAGTGTCCAGGAATGCCTCCCCCGACATCACACCTCCCCGCCCAGAGGCAGCCCATGTGCCGTGTCTGATGCCGAAGGAGAAAGACCGAGACCTGTTGCACCAAGGTGCCTCAATGATGAAGAGTCCGCGGCTCCCGGAGTCTCCGTGACATCAGCAGAGACCACTGCTGCGAAAGCATCACAGCTGGACCATGTGAGTCAGCACCTTGACCTCGGCCCCGTCCTTCTTTGCGAAGGTGTCCCCCGCTTTTGATCTCTAATACTCGGGCCGGTTCCGAGGGATCTTGGGCCTAGACGGGTTCGGGAAATCACCCTCTAACAGGGGAGCGTGCGCCTTTGTGGGGCGGCTGGTGGGGAAGCCCCGTCACCAGCAGCGGGCAGATGTGCAGCAGCACCGCGGCTCAAACTGTCGCTGGTGGTGAGCCTGGCGGAGGGGTGCAGGGGGGTGTGCGCTATGCCCGGCCGGGCCGACACGCGCCGGCGCTGCCCATCTGCGAGCAAAAGACGACGAACGGCTGACGCACTGCGTCACCAGCTAAACGCAGCTGCGGAGGCCCTTGCGTCGTAAAGCCCCGGCATTCGGGCTATTTGTTACGCAGCAAATGAAAACTAAAGCGTACGTGGGTACCTGGAAGTGAGATATTGGAACAAACCCCTGAAATATGTGGGAATGGTTTTGGAATTGGGCAGTGGGTGGGTCGTGGGTGGGTCGAGGGTGGGTCGAGGCAGGAAGAATTCTGAGCATGTTAGAAAATACTTAAGTGGCCTGGGACAGATCCTTAGTAGACATACACATGTTAAAGACCTGGTGGGCAGCAGAATGGGAGGAAAGTCAGAGAGAACCGAAATTGCCTTAGAGCAAGCTTCCATCTCCGTGGATAAATGGCTAGTAGAAACTTGGACTTTAAAACTCTGATGGGGGTGGTGGGGCTCGGAAGAAGTGAGGCGCATGCTCCAGGAACCTGCAGGAAGGAGGGGCTCCTGCTCCTTAGTGGCAGGGAGCGTCACAGATGTGCCTAGCAGTGAAGTGGCAGATAGAACTGACAAGCACTGAACCGAGGTATTTAGCCAAAGGGATTTTCTAGGCAAAGACTGGTTTCTTTTTGCTGCTTATAATAAAATGCAAGAGGAGATGAATAAATTAAGGGCAGAATTGTTCAACTAAGAGGAGCCAGAACTTGATGATTTGGGAAATTCTCAGACTGTTCAGATGACGAAAGAGACCAATAATCCGAAGTAGCCACTGTCCAACACAGGCAAGAGGAAAGCCCGGGGCCATGGCTAACTGCCTTTAGCTGGAACTTCAGAAAATTCCAAAGGTCAGTTACAGGCGACTCGGGGCTGCAGTAATGAGATGCCATAAAATGGGGGGCTTATGTGACAAATGGGCTGTGTCACGGTTCTGGGGTCTATAGACCCAAAACCACACTGTTAGCAGGCTCAGCTCCTTTTGAGGACCAGGCATCGGTGTCATGCCTTCTGCCATGCCTGGTGGTTTCCTAACAATCTTTGGCTTTCAAGCACCACCCAGATCTCTGCTTTCACCGTCACAGGGTTTTCTCCATATGCATGTCTGTGTCCAATTCTCACTTTTATAAAGACACCAATCATATTGGATTAAGGGTCCCTTCTACATTGCTCTCTTCTTAATCTATTACCTCTGTAACAATAATGTCCCAAATAATGGCCCATTCTGAGGAACTGGGGGTTAGGATTTCAGCATATGAATTTGGGGGAGGACCTGATTTAATCTATGCCAAAGGTATTCTTCAAGGATGTCAATCAAACCGGGGGTCATCCAGCAAGTTTAGGGGGATTGTGCTGTAGTCTTCTTAGCAGCAGCCAGGCACAGAGAAGGGATTATCCCAGAAAGATCTATGGGAGAGCCTTTTATCTAATGGAGTACATCTAATTCATGCCAAACCCAGAAGGTTCTTGAGAAACCCTGAATTGAACTGCAAGAGACTGGAAGGCAGCTTCGTAGGTCCCCCCAATTGCGCTGGCAGGAAGCAGACTGATAAAACTAAGCTGCAAACATGTGCAGCGTAGTCCACAAATATCAGCAGGTGTCTGGCTAACACCTAGGGCCAGAGGTACCAACTGAGATGAACAACTAAATAAAAATGAAAAGGAAGTGCTTCTTCCTCTTCTCTGCCTGCCTCTTCCTCACCTTCATTCCTCCCTGCAGCCTGCAAAAAAAAAAAAAAAAAGAAGCAGCAGCAGCAGCAGCCAGTCGGTTTTCTGGGACTAGATCAAGGGGGTTAGGGTTGGGTATGTTTGGATAAGTCACGGTTTATTGATACAGGGACATTCGGATTCTGGCAAAGCTCCCAGGAGATGATGCTAGCTGGCTGCTGGATGGTGGTTACAAACTGGGAAAAACCAAAGCCTAAATGAAGTAAAAATTTAAAACTGCTGTGGAAAATAAAGCCTCCAGGAAAGAGGCCACTGTGAAGAATGGGACTGTGGCCCAGCTGACTATATTCCACCAGAGGGCCTGGAGGGAGCCCTTTCATCAAAGGGGTCAGACTCTCCAGTGAGAGGAAGCCATCGCCACTGAGAAACCCCACGTGACTATGCTCTGTAGACCAGAGCTGATGTTACAGCACTGGGCTCCCTTACAGCAGCAGGATGGTAGGACCCCTGCATAATGGGGCCCTAATGGAAGCTCTCAACCGTTAGAAGCAAGGTGGGTGCAGTTGTAGTAAGTGGTCCTGTCATATTGAGGGTGGTGGCATTTAGACTCATCTGCAGAGAGCCATGAAGACAAACAGAACATGGAAGGAGTATAGTGTCCATTATATCTTCATTCAACTCGTCCGTCTGACCGCTGCAAAAAGCAGAGTCTGGGGGTTAAAACGGGCCACTGCCTATGTGGCCAATAGGAGCCACTGCTGTGCCAGCTGTGGCTTCTCGGCCAAAGCCGATCAGCACAGCCTTGAATACATGGTGTGTGGCCACTGGCCTAGTGAGTGCTTTTTTCCCATTCTTGTCAAGAAGAAGAATCAGGGGAAAAAATGCATTCCCTGAATATGAATAGCAGTTCACATGGTGGTCTCGTTTCCCCTCCCACCACCTGCTCTCTCTCTGGCCCTCTGGTGTCATCCAAAGGTCCTAATTGTCTAGACATCCCAGAGAATATCGCTTTGATCCACAGCACTGATGGCGTTGGGTTCATCAGGCTGGATGGACCAGAACAGGCAGGCGTTTGGGAGGCTTTGCTAAGGCACAGGACCTCTGGAAGGTGGATAACACGCAAGGGGCCATCACATCATTCAGATATTTAGAGGTCCAGGGTGTAGAGCATGCAAAATAAAGAGCAGGCGCTTTCATCCTTTACGTCTCACCGCAGGGAAAGCAGTAAATGCCTGCTAAGACGGGATCTGACGGCATCTCTGCTGCACTTAGTAATGTGCTTCCAGTCACAGACCTGACGTCGCAAAGTGATGGCTGAGCAGTAAAGGGTCCAGGCCATGGTACAAGCAAGGCTACCACGTGGCAGATAAGGGCCAGACAACCATGGCCTCAGAAGTATCTGAAGAAAGAATCTGGAGCTCACAGAGAGGCCCCCATAGGAGACTTCTGCAGACACACAGGGTTTGGAACAGGCCCATACCGTCTATATAAAATGACCGAACAGCTTCTAGAAGGTCCAGTGGACACTAGAAACAAGACACCTGACCATGTTCATCAGTGTTCATGCAGCTGGAACTACCCACCATGAGCACAGATCTGTTAGACCCATCAAGGTCAGGTGGCCTAGCGGCTCCCTAAGACATTGCAATACACCCAGGATTGCGCCCGAGCAAGACGACTGGACACAAACAGGCGGCACCAGGAGGTTGAATGAACATGTGGCCCAGATCCCAGGTCACCCACCGCTCTTACACTGGTCCCTCTCCTTTAGCTTGTCTGTCTGATGGCCAGGGATGTCTAGGATGGCTGCAGAAGCACAGCCTGGCAGCCGGCCTGTGTGAAGCCACCAGGCCAACCCTGAAAGGATGATCGATCGGCCAGTCAGTGTTATGAACGGTGCTCCCCTGGAGTCAGGAATATTGAACTGAAAATGAGAACGGATAGTGTTCAACATGTGGAAATTACTTGTCCGGCTTTCTGGTTGGGATTTGGGGAAAGTCAGTTTAGAAGGCACTGAGCTGCGTTGACTGCTGCAGTGATTTCACAGCAGAGTCCCCCTTGTCTCCTGCATGGGCCAAGAGAGAGGACTCACTGCTGCAGGCCCGCACGGAGGGGCCTTAACATCCAGAGGACTCTTTGGGGAAGGGCCCTCCCAGAGCAGCCTGGGGCAGCAGAACTTTGAAAGACTAGGAATGTAGGCAGGCTGAGGTGACTGCGGGTGATGGGTTAGCAAATAATATGCCAGACGGTCCTAGACCACAAAAGAGTGCTCGTCATGAAAAGCTGCAAAATTAGAACCTTAAACATCAGCTAGTTACAAATTAAGACTTTTATTTACCTTCCTTGTCCTCAAGGAGCCACAGCTTTCTGCTCAGGCTGAGACCACAAGGAGAATGAATGGAATTATGTATCTGGGGATGATGGGACATGTTTGGATTGGGCCTGTTAAGACCCACACCCTCTGCCTTGAGTGAAAGAACAGGGGCCTTTTTATAGACTTGCTTTTTTCCACCGCTTTGTGATCCAAATTTCAAGACCCAGGGAGGGGTCAGAGAGCTAGGAACTTCAGCTCAGGAAGCAATGGTTGAAGAGTCTGAGACCTCCATCTAACTTGAGGACCCATTCTAGTGGATCCTGAGGGTAGTGGATCCTGAGGGTTGCCTCATGATCATGAGTTGACCTACAGGTTGTGAGATGACAGACCAGCAGGCCCCGAAGTCTATCAGAACTGCCTCCTCTGCTTCTCTCCAAACCAGCCCTCCCACCATCTGTCCCTATCTGTCCCTGAGCACCCCCTCCCACGAGCTAACCCAGACTGGGGCCCAAGTACACACTTCTCCACCGTAGCTGTTGAATATACAAATAAGTCATGATGGAATCTTTCCCAAATGAGTGTTTCCCTGCCCCCAAGGATCTGGTAGCCTCTTCGGAATGCTTGGACCCCTGAGTAAATGAAAATTGCACAGAGGCACAGCCTGGTAGAGTAGCAGTTAGGTCAGTCACCTCTGAAGGAGCGCAGGCCACATATCCGTGGGTGAGTCCGGGGTCTGGGGGTGGTAAAATAAAACAGTGTAAACAACTATTACTCTTCTCTTCCTGCCTGCTTGCCTTCATGCCTGCCTGTACCTTCCCTTAAAAAAAAAAAAAAATTGCACAGTCTGAAATCGTCAATAAAGTTTTATTGCAGAAATCAGATACAGAAGAAAAAGAGAGAGCGATCTGGAGAGACAGTTTTGCCCACAGGCATCAGCATGGAGGGTGAAGCCCCCTTTGCTGTGCCCACATCTGGGCTCGGGGTTCTTGAGTGAGTGAGTAGGTGCGATCGGCAGTTTCCATGAGCTGGTGGTCAGTAGTTTCAGAAGAAGTGGGTGAAAGTGGGTCCCCAAAACACCAAGAAGGGTTTGATCCAAGTATCCTAATCTAGTTGGTCTCACAAAGAACTATCCCTGAGCAAAGAAATTAAGTGTATGGGCAGGCCCTGGTGGAGTATCGCTTAGGTCAGTTGCCTCTGAAGGAGCACAGTCCACATACATCCCAAGGACCCAGATTTGGGTCCTTGGGAGGGTGCGGGGGAAGGAAGGAACTAATGTCAAAAATTAAAGACAAAAATAAAAACAATTCCTTCCTCCTCTTTCTCTTCCTGCCTTCTCAGTTGTCTTCATTCCTGCCTATGCCTTTTCTTAAAAAAAAAAAAAAAAAAAAAGAAAATCACGTGCGTGTATTATGTTGTGGGGGTCAGAGGAAAAGTTTCCCCATTTTGCTAAGGTTCTTCATAGACTGGACAAAAGAACAAATTAACATTAGGAGCAATTAACTGAATAATAGCAGACATGTGGCGAATTTACATGGCAGTAAATTCTGAGGTTGCTGGGCAGACGCACTTTTATATCCTGAGCTGAGGCCAGGAGATCTCAGGGGAGGGAGGTGGGGGGTCTCCACGAGGCGAGGAGGAATGACTCACTCTTACTCCCACTCTAACTGCATAGACAGATCATTCCCTTTTCTGCATTCTTCTAGATAATAGGGACAAAAGACCATTTCTTGATAGGAGAAGGATGGAGGCCCAGAGAGTAAGGATTTGGTTGGACAGGCTACAGGGTTAGAAGAATCGGAACTTCGCCTTTGCCTCTGGGGTGTCCTCCAGTGCCCTTGATTCTTCAGCAGAGTGAGGCTGGCAGGAGATGATTCTGAGACACCTGGGCGTTCCGTGGTAGTCCTATCAGTGTGTGGTGCATGGCCACCCGCACAGGTATGAGAAGGAGTGGGGGTTTGAGTGCCCCTCTCCTGTGAGCATCTCCCGTGTCCCTGTGAAGTGGGTCGAGGTGAAGGCCATCTGGAGGCCTGAGGGATGCGCTCAGTCACACACGTGCAGGGGTGACCTAGCCTCTGTACTATGTGCTCAGTGCCCCCTGGGCTGCCCTGACCAAAAAGAGTCTTGACCAGCCTGAGACTCACAGTCCTCCCTGATCCGTTTGGGGGCAGGCCAGGGAGCAAAGAACTGCTTTGGACGTGGAGCTCTGAGGCAGAGTGTCCTCCTTCAGGTGGCTTAGAAACAAATAGCTGGTGTGTTTGGATGAGGACTAAATTAGCCCTCCATAAAAACAGGGATAAATATAACTATGGGAGGGCGCTTTGAGAACTGCCTATGAGCAGAGTGGAAGAACCCCATCTAGAGAGCAGAAAAATCCAATCCACACCCCATCCCGTTTCCCGGCTCTGGGCACTTTTCAAAGGTAGAGGAAAAACACAGGCAGTAAGGGTCAAACCAGGTCTCCGGGCATTGCTGTGGCTTCCAGGTGCCAGAGGAGAAAATGCCATTGTGAGTGTGCCTGTGGTGTGGGCAGGGACCCACCAAGCGCGAGGGGAGGGCCTGGGGAGGCGGGGCTGCCAGGTTGTCCGCAGGCTGAGCCAGGCGGCGCAGGTGGAGTGTGGATCAGTGGGCGCGCGTGGATCAGTGGGCGCACGCCCGCGGAGCCCGCATTTATCAGAAACCTTCCATTTTTCTGATATGTCACTAATCAAACCACTCTTGGCAAAAAGTCTGGCTGCCCTGAGCCCCAGGGTGGATTTGATCTCCCGTGAGGTGGAGTAGGGGAGTTCTGGAGAAAAGGCACAGGGCTGAGTGACCAAAAAAAAAAAAAAAAAAAAAGCGAGGACTGCAGCCCTGGCTGGACACCCCCGCGCAATGGTCCTGTTGGGCCTGGATCTCCTCACGGGTAAACCGCACAGCGCTGACCCACAGGCTCTAAACAAACGCTCCCCGGCGCCCTTCACCATAGGATGTCACCCTACAGTTCCACAGGGGAAGTGTTACCCAAGGGCCGGGGACACTGCTGCGCCCCAGCCAGCCCAGGGTCTGAGCCCTTCTCCCGATGGCTTTGGCCTCAAGTTGCCCACTCTCTGTTGGACGAGGGTCGGTAGCGGCTCAAGGACGCCAGGGACAGACGGTGCGTCCTCCAGCCTCCAGCTGACACCCCGCGTCCAGGAAGAGCCACCTCGGGCGCAGCAGGGACCCACTCGGGTCTCGGCGGCTCCTCCGCCCCGGCCCACAGCCACGAGAGGGCGTCGCTTCCCGCCACCGCGCCGGTCCCGGGACGTGGCGCCTGCAGAGGTGTGGCCGGGCCTGGGCGGGGGCGCTGCCCGCCGGACGCCGGGTCCCCTCCGAGGACGAAGTCGTCCTTCCTGGACGTGGCCTGCTCCGCGCTGCCGCCACCACCACAAGGAAGCTTGTGGGGAACGCCCGGCGACCGGTGTGGGCTGGAAGGGGACGCCGCCTACGGCCGCCCCCACTCAGCGGCCCTGCCATCTGAATAGCTGCTCTGTCTGGCCCCCGTGTCGCGGCCGCCGATTGTTTCCCTCCCAGACTGGCCGACTCTGTTGAATTTCCAGTCGCCTCTTTGGGACAGGTCACAGGACGCGGTGGGGGAGGAGAGGCTGCTTTCAGGAAAAGAGGCCTACTGGCCTCTCTGTGGTCCTTGGACGCTGCCCTGGCCTGCAGATATGGCAGAGCAGTGTTCCCATTTTACAGAGGGCAAAACTGAGGGGTAAAGTGACTGGGCAAAAGTTCATGGCCAGAGACAAGTAACAGGAGAGAGAATTCTGTTCCTCCTCTGCCAGGCTCTGGTATGAGGCACTGGAAAGCGCTTGTTCTGTTGCTGGACCCAGAATTTGACAGGCAGGTCTCCCTCTTTTTCTGGCTGTAGTCTCTGGGGAGGGAATGGCAGGCTTCAAGGATCCAAGTCAATGAGGGAGGGAGGACGAGGCTAAGGCCTGTTCTGGGCTCTCTGGCTTCATTTTTCAAGGCTGACTCCACACTCTCCACCTTCCCTCTGCCTTTCCCTGCCTCACCCCAGCAGGACCTCGGCGGAGAGCCAACAACCCCCTCTCTGGTTAACAAAGCTAACTAAAGACCACTTGCCTGTTCTAACTGGAAGAACTTGGGTAAGCGCTTCCCCATCCTGGGCCTTTGTTCCCCTCCATCTAAGAATGACTGTATCAACCGCAGAGCAGGGTCCAACACTGCATTCCAGGCTCCTAATTCAGACACTTCCTCTCTGGGGCACTGTTCCAGAGGAAGTGGATTTTCCTCCTTTCTTTCATATTATAATTGTACCTGCCTACCCAGCCCCTGTGCACATAGTAGTTACTACTTAGCAAAAGGTTGTTAAATGAGTGTGTGCCTCTCCCCTCTCTCCTAATGAATTCCTCATGATGTCCAAAAGCTAGTAGAGCGAAATAGGCGTGTTTGTCAACCCTTTCCAAGTATCTCTACATCACCCGGAGTGATGAAATGCTGACAGCTACCTCCTGGGACAAGGGGGTGGCAGCAGAAATATTTCATAGTTTCAATGAAGATAGAGATAACTGTAATAGTGCCTGTTTTGCCGGAATGTAGGAAGTTCTGCTGGAACAGAAGGGAAGTCGGTGGTAGACAGCTCCCCTCAGCAGGGCAGGGGTAGCAGGAACGCAGATCCCGACCTGAGGCAGACCCTCACCTGGGGCAGACCCTGACCCGGGACAGATCCTGGCCTGGGGCAGATCCTGGCCTGGGGCGAGGAGAAACAGTTCTTTCCTTGGTGGTTTGCATGGAGACCAGAAGGCACTGGACCAGGAGTAGCAGATGTGGTATTTGCCTTGGAGGAATTGACACTGGAGGGAGGGACACAGATTAGCACGGCCCCTCAAAGCAGGTTTCAATAACATGAAGACGGGTTGCCAAGCCCCATCCCGGGTTGTTTGGGGACTTCGTTTTAACTCTCTGCCATCTTTGGAAGGGAAATGTGGCAGTTCAGGACCTGCCACCCTTCTTCCACACCTAAAGGAGGGCAGTTGGATTACTTCCCTGTCCCTTGCTTCTGGGGACCCTGGGGACTCTTCCCAAAGGTCTCAGGAACTGGCTTACGCTTTCCCTGTGCTTAGCTTCCATTTGCAGCCACAACCTTCAGACCCTGCAGGGGTCGTATTCTGAGTGTTTCACTTTTTACCTTGTACACGAATCATGCTCTATGTGTTTTAAATGTATTTTTAGAATAAATTTACATTTATTTGCACATGCATATGGTTTAAATACACACACACGCAGTATGGTATCCAAATGGTACTAAAGAGAACACATTAAAAGGTAAGTATTCCTCCCTCCTCTCCTTCGCACCTCACTTTCTCTCCTCAAAGGTAACCACTCTTAGTTTCTTATATAAGCTTCCAAAAGTCAAATCTTCTTTTTAGGACCTTTTAAAAAGCCGTCTTTGTTCAGAGCTGGTCTCTAGACCCCATGAGTCAGAATCACCAGAGCACCTGCCCCCAGGGTCGCAAACATTAAACCTAGAGAACAAGGCTTTGAAGACTTTGACAGCTCTCAATCCTGTTGGAGAGAGATTTCCATTGGTCCCTCCTTCTAAATGAGGAGACTGGGGCCAGACCTGGTCAAATTTCAGGCTACATTAGAGCCAAAGTTTCCAACAAGATAAACAACTGAAAATGAATGCAAGTGTTTCTTCCTGCTTTCTTCCTGCCCTGCCTGCACCTTTCCTTTAACACACACACGCACACACACACACACGCACACATTTGCAGCAAAAGCCATCCATCCTTCTAACCTGCTTCTCCATACATAACCCCTCTCTATCCTCCCACTCACCTTGCTCACTCTACCCCACACACTGGCCTTGCTTAGTTCCTCTGCCAGGCAGCTCTTCCCACAGGTGTCTGCACAGCTGGATGCCTCACTGTCCCCCAACTTTAACAGTGAGGTTTGTTTGTTTTTTTTTTTACCAACTGCTCTTGATTAGATAGTGCCCCTTCCCAGAAGTCAATGGTGGAGGGGGGGCCTCTTTGATGTCCAGAGCAAATGTCCCTGGCCCATTCCATAGTCACGTGTTGGCTGCCTCTCCTATTAGATGTGAGCTCCCTGAGGGCAAAACTTGTCTGCATCCCTGGTACTAGAGCCACAGCAGGCTCACAGTGGCACGGAGCATTTGTGGAATGAATAAGGGCATGGTGACTCCCCCTTAATGTTCTCCATAGCCCTCCCTGGCATGGACAGGAGTGTGCACATTAGCCAGGAGCTTCGATTTCATGGGCAGCTGCGGGAGCCAGCTCCATTCTAGCAGGATTTCACCACACCCTGGGCAGGCAGCACCATCACAAATCTCACCAGGTGCAGGTGCCATGCTGAAGCAGCTCCTCGGGGTGCGCGATGAGCATCCTCGAGGAGCAGGTGGAGCGTGCAGTTTCCTCTTAACTGCACCGCACTCCTCCATCCGTGGAGATGCTCACCCAGGGACCCAGAGGGGAGGCAGGCAGGCAGGTATGACGGGAGTGTCGCTGA
Source organism: Solenodon paradoxus (assembly GCA_004363575.1). NCBI lineage: Eukaryota > Metazoa > Chordata > Mammalia > Eulipotyphla > Solenodontidae > Solenodon > Solenodon paradoxus. The sequence goes on from RJWH01002805.1 coordinate 194,619, forward strand.
GGCTGCCAGCTGAGTGTCTCCTCCTAGCCTCTGACTCAGTGCCCTTAACCTGCCCTTGGCTCCCCAGATGAATCAGCAGTTCAGCCTCTGGGGCTGTGGCACTACCCCTGGGGCAGGATAGAGGATCTTGTAAGATAGTAAGTAACACATCTAGTCAGACAGAAGGCTCCCAAAAGCCAGCAGCATCCTAGGGACAAGGGTCCACCCAGGTCAAGCTTGTATCTGTATATGGAGACCATGCTGCCAAGCCCAGGAAACAGGTGGTGCTGGGATCCTGGGGAACTGACTGAAAATCAGCCTCTCAGGTGCAGGCAGCTGGAGAAATACAGTGCTAAGGCAGAAGACCCTCACAGAAAATGAATGCAGGTATGCCCAGGTTTGAGCCATCGTTTCCAGGAAAATTGACATTCTACCAAGGATAAACACAGGGCTATGTCCTCGTTTAAAGGTGGCTCCTCTGCAGATAAAGGCTCCGCTAGTGAACTGCAACCCTTACCCTTAGAAACGCTCAGCTTCTGTGTAATAATTTCATGTGTATTCTCATCAGATTCTCAGGGGACCAATGTTCCCCATTCTACAGATGAGAAAGCTGAGGCCTAGCATGGGGAAGTCATTTGAATCGGGCCTTGGGACTTGAAGTTCTTGCCAGCACGTGGCACTGTCCCCATGTGTTCCCTTGGGAGGCTGTCACAGAGTAAATCTATGACTCATATGCTACACAAGAAAACTGGGGAGATGAGAGGGTCCAAAGAGACTCCTGGACTCTGAGCACAGACTTTCAACCCAGATGCACATCTAGGGTCACCACTCACTAGCTCTACTTGGCACAAACTTGACCTCTATGGGCCTCAGTTTCCTCATCTATAAAATGGGGATAATAAAAGCTACAAGACAGGGAACTGGGACAGGGAGCGGAGCTGATCTATTTATTGCTGAGAGCACTGCCTGACATGTAACTGCTCTTATGCTTGTCTTTCTTATTTCTACAGTGTCTCACGCATTTTATGTGAAATATCCACAGAGCTATCTGACGGAGGAGAGTCTCCTTCAGGGGCAGGCAAGATGTCACCCACTCCCTCATCCCAGCCTTTCTCTCCCCTGCCTCACTCATCCCTTCCAGAAGGTCACATGAGGTTGGGTTTCTCCCAACCCCCAGGAGTCTCCCTGCCACCACCCGGCCCCACCGCGCAGCTGCCTTGGCAGAGGATGAAATGGCATCCGCCAAGGCCGGCGGCGCGTGTTCACCCTGCCTCTGCCTGTGGCAGGGCCTGGAGCCTGGACGTGCCTGGCAGGCTGCCAGGGCTTCCTTGGGAGGACTCCCTGCCACTCCCTCCGGGCCCCTCTATTCTGGGAGCTGTAATTTAGACCGTCTTCCCCGCCCCAATTGCTATCTGTAGCAGCAGCCACCGGTCCCATGGGCCCTGCCCACCCCCCACTAGACGTCCTTTTCATAAACAGCTCAGGCTGCCCTGTTATCTTGGGCACCGTGGCTCTGGGGAGGAGGCTTTGCCATCTTGTAGATACAAATGACCCCTCAATTCTGGGGGAAGCCAGCCTGATGTGGGCAGAGGTGGGGTGGGCCTTCAGCCATGAGAACCCAACATAGCAGTCCTCAGAACCTGACCGAGTCTGCTGGGTGGGGTGGGGTGCAGAAAAGAGGAGAGTCTGTCATTATCCCCCCGACACTGGGGACGGGGTTGGCCTGGGCTGTGGTCTCCCCAAAGGCCCTGCCACCACTAGGCATCCTCAGTCAGGGTCATGAAAGCAGGGGGCGGCAGCAGGACGGTCATGTTCCTAAAGTGCAGATGTGCTGTGTCAGTCCCTAGCACCACACCTTCTGTGGTTCCCATCCCCTTGGGGTTGATGTTCACAGGACCCTCCACCTTCTGCCCTTTCTTACCATTTTTTTTTTTTTTTTAAGGAAGAAGCTTTTTCGTTTTTACTTACTTGTTCACACTGGTTGTTCCCCCCACCCACCTGGGACTCAAACCCAGAGGTATGTGGCCTGCGCTCTTTCAGAGGCAAGTGACCTAACTGCTGCTTCACCAGGGTGCGCCTCTTTTTTTTTTTTTTTTTTTTTTTTTAAGAAGGAAGGGCAAAGGGGAGGGAACAAAGGGAGTATTTTGATTAACTTTGGTTCCCTCCCTGCCATGGCCCCAGATTGCAAACCCAGATCCTTGGGTTTTACATGGTCCACATCCCAGCCGTCTCAGTCACCTGATCCACAAGGGCACACTCAAAAACAGCTCTTTATTGGCTAGGAAAGGAAACTTTCTGTCCTTGTAACACCTCCTTCACCTCAGTGTCTTTGCACACACTCTCTCCCTGCCTACTGGAGAATTCTTCATCTACTCCTGTGTGACTTGCAAGTCTCAACTTGGAAGTCACTTCATGTGGAACTTCCCCTGACACCATCACAAACGCCCATTCTTCCCCAGTGACCCCTTTGGGCTGGGCTGGGAGGCCATTGCCTATCACCTACCATCTCCCTAGTGACTAAGCGCCCCCAGGGCAGGAACTCTGCACTGCTCACTTGTTTCTCCAGCACCTAGCTCAGTCTTGGCACATAGTAGGTGTTCAAGAAAATGCTATAAAAATTTTTTAAGGAAAGTTACAGGCAGGAATGAAGGCGAGCAGAGGCAGGCAGACAGGGAGAGAGAGGAGGAAGAAACACTTCATTTTTATTTTAGTCGTATATCTTGGTTGTTCCCCCTCTGGCCCTGAGGCAGGAACCTGGGTTCTTGGGGTGTATGTGCTTGGTGGGAGGTGGCAGACCCAACTGCTATTGCAGACTCTCCAAGAAACTACACTGAAAGAACGCACATATGAGCAGATGAATGAGTCCTCCACCCCTCCAGGGTCAGTGGTCTCTTGGGGGAGGATTATTTGCTACTTTAGATCCTTCAGTTTCCCAGAAGCCCTGCTTTCAGGCTCTGTCCCTTTGAGCTCTGCATAGACCACCAGGCCTGCTGCAGCGCCGGGCCTCCTGATCTGATCATGGTTGCGGTGTCTGTGGGCCTGCTGGTGGGGTCCAGGGTCCGGAAGATGCATTCTAGGGAGAGGCCAGCATCCTGGCATTGGATGGGAGGAGGACACAGAAAGAGAGAAACCCAGGCGTGCCCTGGTGGGGTGGCGGTTAGGTCCATTGCCTCCCAAGGAGCATGGGCCTCATACCCCTGAATTTGAGTCTCGGGTCCAGGGGGGAAACAACCAGTGTGAACAACTAAATAAAAATAAAATAAAATGCTTCTTCCTCTCTCTTCCTGCCTGCCTGCCTGCCTATTCGCTTCATTCCTGTCTGTACCTTTCCTTTAAACAAAAGAGAGAGCGAAAGAGGGAGTTCTCTGGCCATGGGTCACTTAGGAGCGGCTGATTTGTCCCTGGGAGGCAAGGCAAGGGTACCTGCCAAATGGGCAGGACTTGGGAGTTCAAAGGCGCAGGACTTTCTGCTGTGACACAGCGACACATTTTGTGTTTTGCTGGCTCCAAAAGGAGAAACGGCAAAGACTCACCGAGGAGTTCGGCCGGGAAGCAGGGTTAGCGGATTCTGCCTGTCACTACCATGAATTACAGGCAGACCTGGAAAATGGAGTTCTTTCTGCATCCAGATTGCTTTTGGATCATTTCTCTCCCCCTGCAGTGGCACTTGAATGTGTCCCAGATCACCTGCCCCAGTTGGAGGCCGGGAAAATATGGTCATGACAGCTGCTTCCACCACGGAGAGACCCACTCCCGGAGCCAAGGCCTAGGGCCAGGCCTTTCAGGGGAGAGCAAGACAGTAATGGGGGCTCAGCACCCACCACCCGGCTCCTGGAGGCTGCATATGAGATGGCCAAAGCCAGGCCCGAGGAGGCCCATCAATCTAGAGACAAGCTTTACAAAAAACGCCTGCTCTGGCTGGGCTGCCAGTCCGGACACGCCCTGGGCTCAAGGACTTTACACTGGCCATTCCCTCGGCCTGGATGCTCTTCCTCTCTGACTTCTACAGGGCACACTCCTCAGGACTTTTTTAAAAGGTCTCTTCTGATGTGATGCACCCTGGTGGAGTAGCAGTTAGGTCAATCCTCTCCAAAGAGTAGGCCACATACTCCTGGGTTCAAGTTCTGGGTCCTGGGGGTAGCGACAACCAGTGTGAACAACTAAATAAAACAAACAGAATGCTTAGAATGTTCCCTCCTCTCTCTGACTGCCTGCCTGCTCGCCTTCATTCCTGCCTGCATCTCTCCTTAAAATAACGTAATACTAAGAAAAAAGATCTATCACTTGTGTGCACCTTATGTGGTCCTGATTCAAACAAATGCATTAAAAATGACACTTGTGGGGTGCCCTGGTGGGGTAGCTGTTAGGTTCACTGTCTTTGGCTAAACCCAGTCCATGTGTATCCCAAGGACACAGGTTCATGTGCCGGGATCAGCAGAACAATCAAGACGAACTAAATAAAATAAAGTGCTTCTTCCTTCTCTCTCCTCCTGCCTGCCTACCTGCCTGCCTGCCTACTCACCTTCATTCCTGCCTGCAGCTCTCCTTAAAAAAAATGACAAACTAAAACTAAAAGGCCTCTTCTCTCACCTGGGCCTCCAGTTGCACCTCCCTCACTGCCTCCCATTTCCCTGTTTTATTTTTCTCTCTCTGGCAAATTGACTCCTCCCTCTCTCCCTCCCTCCTTTCCTAAACTCCCTCCCAGCCTTTCATCTCTTCTTTTGTTTCTTCTGTCATGTACTGTCTGCCTCCTTCCTACAGAATGTGAGAACCATGTCAATTGCCTATAGTTCATTTAGTTCTCTATTGTTGTATAACAGACTGTCCTAGACATGTTTTAAAAGGACAGGTGCAGGCAGGAAGGACCACGAGTAAGCAGGCTGGCTGGCAGAGAGAGAAGGAAGAAGTACTTTATTTATTTTATTGAGTTGTTCATGTTGGTTGGTCATGCCAGCCCGGGATTTGGGATGTATGTGGCCTGCACTTAGGCCAGAGGCGGTGAACCTAACTGCTACTCCACCAGGGCACGCCTTAGATTGTCCTAGACATTTAACAGCTTAAAATGGCACTTTTTTTTTAATCTGCCATAGTTTCTGAGAACCAGGAATCCCCACAATTACAGACACTGCTCTGCTCCAGGCTCACTCTCACAGCTGGGGACAGGCCTCGGGTCTGCACTGGCTGGCGTCCTGAGGCTTCAGTTCTTTGCCTTGGGGACCTCCCTCTAGGGTGGAATGTTGTCAGCACAGCAGCCTGCCTCCCCCCAAGGAAGCAGTCTAAAAAAAGGAACCACGGAGAGTGGGAGGGCGCCCAGCAGAAGCTGCTTTGCAGAACCTATGTTGGAAGAAATGTGCCCTTGCTTCTGTCCTGGGCCTCCGGTCACACAGACCCACCCTGGCACGGTGTGGCAGGGGACACAGAGAGTGTGGACATCGGGATGTGGGCATCACTGAGGCCACCTTGGAGGCTGGCCACTACAGTCCCCAATATTTATCTGGCATAGAAGATGCTCAAGAACTTATTGTAGGTGCACCCTGGTGGAGTAGCAGTTAGCCTACCGTCTCCCACTGAGCACAGCCCACAGACATCCCAAGGACCTAGTTTGTGTCCCAGAGCCAGGGGAACCACCAAGATGAACAAGTAAATAAAATATTATAAAAATGCTTTTCCTCCTCTCTTCCTCTCTGCCTGCCTCTACTCACTTCATTCTTACCTGTATCTTTCCTTAAAAAAAGG
>RJWH01002806.1:0-54667 GCA_004363575.1 Solenodon paradoxus
AGAGAGAGAGAGAGAGAGAGAGAGAGAGAGAGAGAGAGAGAGAGAGAGAGAGAGAGAGAGACAGACAGAGACAGACAGAGACAGAGACAGACAGACAGAGAGACAGAGAGAGACAGAGACAGAGAGAGAGAGAGGAAGGAAACTAATGCCTAATCCTAAAACACTGAATGGGAGGAACTCTGAAACAAGGATGAAGAAACACAGAGGAGCTGTCCAGTAGAGGTGAAAGGCCACTGCGCCATCAGGAACGCCTATGACAGTGTCCCTCCACCAAAAATCAACAACAAAAACCAAATTGCAAATTTGACCCTGGCCTCAGGAAAGTGATTCGAGCCTTGGGAGTTTCTGTTCCTACCTCCTGCTGGCACACATAGCTCCCACTTCAATTTGGGTGCCACCAGTGTGCAGCCGGCTCTCCGGCTTCTAAACACAGTTTAGAAGGCTAAGTGGTGGGCAGGCACAGGGCGCAGCAGGCGGCGACGCTGGGCTTCCAGTGCTTTCTCGGGGAAAAGGCTGGACTGACTGAGGAAGGGCTCACAGCTGCCCCCAGCGGGGAACGGGATCCTCAGCGGCTGGCAAGAACCTGTCTGGGGTCCTAAAACCTTCTGCAGTTCTGCACATCAGCCCCTACTGCGCTCTGGCAGGTACCATGAACCTTCTCTGAGGCCATGACCTCACAGACTCTCAGTGTGCAGGATGTCACCCCTAGATCTATTCCTGGGCACTCGGCCTGTCCTGACACCAACTGGACAAAACAGATACCAGGATTTCGGCTAACTGAGCCTGAAATCCAAGCAGAGGAAGCTCAGGATGGACTCAGAACTTCCCCCACAGGCCCTGCCTCCCCACTCCAGGGCTCTGCTCCAGAGCTCCCTCCAGCCCTCCCAGTCTCCTTACCAAAGGCTTTGGCGACATCTCCTGGACACGTACAGCCTCCATCCTTCAAAAAGGAAAGAACAAGGACAGTATGTCAGAGGGTTCTTAGCCAGGAAGCCCCCCAACCCCTTAAGTGATTGGGTATTGACACCCCCCCAACTCAGGACCCCACCCAGGACACACCCTAGTGAGGACGCGCCCCCACCAGGACTTGCCCTCCCCGGCAGGACAAGGGCCCTTGAGTCAGGTCCCAAACTCTCCAGTTAGTTTTCTGATCTACTCGCCTATACTGGCCCTTCCGTTTCCCAAGTCCGGTCCAGTTTCACCACAGGTCAGGCCAGCACCAGCCTGCCCAGGAGCCGAGGCAGCAGAGGCTGCTCCCACTCATCCTCCCTTATGGGTCCATACTCACTCAGTCTGCAGTCATCTCTCCCTCCCCACCTGGCAGGGCCACTGTGTGTGATCTTGGGCTGCCCACCTGCCGTGGGCTGTGATTAGATACCAGCGACACAATTTCTAGGGTGCAGGGTCCAGAGACACAACATGATAAAGCTGTTATCAACTATTCACAATGGGCCTGTGTGACTGTGCAAAGAAGGAAGAGCTGGGCCAGGTGGTCTCAAGCAGAGTCAGACCCACAGGCAGAGGCTGGCGTGACATGACGTTCAGTGCCAGTCTGGGAGAAACACCGGATCTCAGAGGCGAGCGCCTGTGCCCAGACAGTGGGTCTGCCAATGCAGGGACAAGACTGGGAAGCAACACTGAAAACACAGGCCACCGGGCTAGCTGGAACACAGGTCTCAGGAAGGTGCCACCTCTGGAGTGGAGCATCTGCAGGAACTGGGATGAACCCCTTCCTGAATAAACAGCAGCTCCAACTGAGAAAACAGACTCTCCGGGACGCCCTCCTTTCTTCTATTTGCTTCTGGGCCTGTCACTCCAGGAGCTAGAACTCAATGCCGCTTCCTTACTTCCTTACTTCTGGGCAGTTCTGCTCAAAAGGTAGAGCTGAAGGCTCAATCTTTTCCTCTCGTGAAGTTACTGATCACAAGTATTTCCTCAATCGGGTTAATCCTGTGTGATGGCCATGACCTCCAGAGGCCAAGAGTTCTGAGGAATGACTGTTTCAGAGGTCATCTCTCCATTGAAGGTATTTGGCCAAAGGGAGCTCCAAGTGAAGACAGAAGGAGGCCTGGGGCTCTGTATCCCTTGCGATTCAAAGTTTCACCAACAAGTCCTACATGCCTTTCACATGCTGTTTTTAAAGTGCTTTAATCTCTTACTACAGTGCTACACTATAGGGTTTGAACTTTTAACATAAAAGGTTAAATAAACTCATGTTCCCATTAAAACAGATCCCTAATTTATCTGACGGTAAAAAGCACACCTATACCCCTGAAGATTTTGCTCACTCACTTGTGAGGTCCTGAAAATTCCACATGATTATGTTAGGTGATCAAGCCTGATTCAGAAGCCCTGTACTATTGAGACCCCAGGGAAATGAGCTTTCCTCTTCCTGGAATGGGCCACGCTATGCCCATAGTTAATGAGACCACATGACATGTTGCAGAGAGGCACTGCACTCGGGCACCCTCTGCTCATTTTGCCTGGGTACATGCACTTATGAACTAGACGAAGTTTAACTCAGTGCTAGCCCACGTCACAAGTCTTCCGTGAAAGCACTCTGCCCGCCCCCATCTACAGGTAGTTTCCAAAAGTTGTTTAAACATCCCGTCAAAGAGGTGGAACAGAAGGTACAAATCTCTATAATCTAAGATACACATTTACTTTCATACACAGACATTCAGAGTTGCTGGAAGATTGCTTTAAAAAAGCAAAACCATATGCAAACATTCAGTGGGTTATTTGTGATTTTCAAGAGTGTAAACATTAAATTTTAGAAGAAAAGGTGTCACATTATATGGAAGGTGATTTGATCTGTGAATTATTAGCCTACCTCTCCTTAAAAGTTACTCTTTGCCACTGAAAAAACAACAAAATTGTGCCCTTTGCAACAGTCTAGATGGAACTAGATGGGATCATGTTAAGCAAAATAAGTCAGAAAGAAAAAGAAACACAGGATGGTGTCACTCATATGTGGAATATAATGAAATGAAACAAACGAACAGCCGAAGCCGACAAAATCCACAGGACACAGGACTGTGGCTCCTAGTGGGCAGGAGCAGAGAGGGAAAGACAAAACAAGGTGGTAGGGGTGGGAGGCAATTTCAATTTCCTAAAATGAGTATAGCATTGTGAATAACAGAAATAATAGAGGGTGGAAAGCAGACAATAGACAAGGGGAATTCAGATCAAGTGCCTAGTATGAGTCAAGGGCTGTTACAAATTTAATTTCTCTGTTCAAATACTGGAAATTGGTATTTTTAGGTGGAAAAAAAATGGAGGCTCAGAAAGTGACTTTCCCAAGATGACAAAGCTGTAATACTGAAAAGAAAAAAGAACCTGGGTTAAGAATAAATTCTAAAAATGTCCAGCTACAGTAGTTAGCTTAGAATGATGATGGTCTGGTTACTTTTAATTTTCACTTTTTATGTTCACTTGTATTTTCTAGATCTTTCTAGGCTAAACTTATTTTGTCAGGGAATCTTCCAAAATCTCAAGAAAAAAATTTCAATGAATCTGTTTAGTTCTCTCTAAATAATGATAGAGGTTCCTAGAGTGCTACATTAAATCAGTAAAATCATGGGGAATTTTCTGACCAATTGTTCCTTTCTTTGCAGGGGTCACCAAGTGGGTACAGATTGGTGGCTGGGGGTTACTCTGAATCAGCTCCATCCTCAGACACTAGGAGGAGACACCTCCTCCCTCTTTGCAGGGCCTGCTCAAACTTGGTAAGTGTGCTTGCTAGGTCTTTATAAATATAAGGCACAGATTGATATAATGAACTTGAGTAATGACAATAGTGATTCCAGTCCTCTAATGAGAGGACACTTATTAGGTCTCATGAAGCACTAGCGTCCAAGCCATTTGGGGTGATCAGTGGATAGTGAACTCATTTGGTTGTTCAAATCCCTCCCCTTCTAATGGTTCATCAGGTACTGACTCCTTGGCCCTCCCCTACAGGACACACTGAAGGACCCTTGGAGGAAAGGACTAGCAATGGAACAGATGAGTTGAAGTCTCGGGCAGTCAAGGGAACGCTGTGAGATGGTACAAGTTACTTAGGGCCTCAAAGTTTCAATTTTCTCCCCTGGGGTGATGATTAATTTTATGTCCCACTTCAAATAGACCATGTTTGTCTGGGTGTTTCTGGCTAAGATTAAGAATTGAATCTGTAGACTCACAATAGCAGATGTTCCTCCCAGATGTGGGCAGACCCCCTCCAATCAGTTGAAAGTTTGAATGGAACAAAAAGGTTAAGAGAATTCTAAATTAACTGCTTTTGAATGGAGACATGCGCTTCTTCCTGCCTGATTCCAGTTGAAGCATCAATCTTCCTGCTTCTTAGTCTTCAGAATCACACTGGAAACACGACATCAGCTCTCCTAGGTGTCTACTTTATAACTGTGAACCAATTTGTTATAATAGCTCATGATATATACAGAAAAACCACATCCTATTGATTCTATTTCTCTGGAGAACTTGGATGAATACACCTATCAGATGAGGGTAACAGCTACCTCTTGTCAGGACCAAAGATGAGACATTCTACGTGTACTGTGCCTGGCAGACAGGAGAAGCTCAATTGACAGCAGCCATCAGTTCCTCCACAGATTTTCCCACCTTTAAAATTTTGTTGCTAGCAAATGACAAGCATAATTAACATGTCACACCTTAATCTTCACCTGCACGGGGGTGTCCTGAATCTTTCAGCTCTCTGCCTTTTAGAACCCATGTGGGCCACAATAAATAGAAACCAGATGAGTTCAGCCTCTTGGGTTCAGCTCCTGCTAAACAGACCCCATGCTGTGGCTTCCATCTGAACTTTAACAGCATGGATGTGCTAATTTAGCAACTAACCTGTGAAACTAGGGAGCCGGAAGGAAGGAAATTGGACAAAGTGGCAGGATCCAAAACATCGGAGGGATTTCTAGCAGATTTAGGAGTGATAGCAAGTGGGAGAAACTTGCTTATGAAACTGCAGCTGCTTTGAGCCCCCAGAAGCTCAGCTAGCTAGACGGAATGAGCTAAAGTCAAGACTGCAGATCCTTGGTGGGGGGATAGGCAAACTGGATAGAGGGGTCAATTGCATGGTGAAGGAAGAACTGAATGCATTCAAATACATTTATATAAAGAAAAAATGCAAGTCCTATACAGTCCTGAGCACCCTTTGGTTGTCTGACTACAAATGAACTTCTAACCCCATCTAGAAACTCTCACTGTTCACGGAAAAATAAGAACATCAGAGTGCGGTACCACAAGACTGGGCTGTTTGTCCCTAACTGACAAAGTCAGGCGCTAGACTCTGTGACCTGGCACTGGGACAACAGAAGCCAGTGGTTCTCAACATGAGAGCACATTAGGACTACTTGAAGTGCTTGGTAAAACATTCATGAGCCTCCCCTTCTGAGGTTCTGGTTCAGTGGGGCCAAGAAAGGGCCCCAAAATGTCTACCAAGTTCCCTTTGGGCCAGGCACCACACTTGGAGAGCGCTGCGGCCGCTCTAAAGTAGGCGGCGCTGTGTGAAGAAAACCCAAGTTAACTTCTAGTCCGTCACCAGGGGGCAAGCTGAGGCTGCATCCCTTTGCCCCAAATGGGCCTATAAACTAAACAAGTGTGAAACTTCTAGAAAGACACACGTATGGGATCTCAGAACAAGTTCATAATAAAATGTTATTCATTTGACCTCCAGTGACTGAGAAATGATGGCCATGTGTGAAATCAGGGCTATATGTTCTCAGATTCTCAAGGTGAACACTAGTCTGTTTCATGTGGGGTGTGGGGGTCAGCCTTGGAAGAATCTAATTTGCCAGGATGGCAAACAGGAATGGCTATTTTAAAAAGGTTCCCTGATGATCTCAAGCAGCCACCCCAAGACAAGGCTGCAACATGCAGCTGAGATCAACTGGCACATTAAAGAATCTGCTGCATGATGTCTGCGGGGAGAGGAACCGCCATATTCAGCAAATGTAGGAGAACTTTATGTCTGCCTTTTCCATGCTAATTATTCAATAAACGGGTGTTAATTTGTTCAATGAGGCAAAAGGCAAAGTGAAGAGTAAAGAGGAAGTCTCCAAACTCTGTAGCCAGCCAACAACCATTAGCCATTTTCTCCAGCTTCTAGCACATAGTAGATGCTCAGTGAATACTGACTGAAAAAACCCAAAGAGGTCAAACACTTTATAAAATCTGGATGCTGGTCCCAGGCCCAGTTTTACTTGAAAGTCATAAGCAGCAAAGCAGCTACTGCAGTGCTCTCTTGCCGTGGCTCAGTGAGATGATATGTGTATGGATGGGATGTCTGCAGCATTATGACATTATGACACCTTCAAAGCATGTGGAAAGCAGACCTCAAACAGGCTGAAATGCTGACTGAAATCAAGAAGATATAATTCCACAGGGATATGCAATTTACTGCATTTGGGCTTGTTTTTAAATCACCTACTATTTATTTAATGTACTTACTTACATTTATTTATTTAATGACTTAGCAATTGTACAAATAAAATGGTCTGAAAATTTAAATGTATTCAAGGAGTCTGCATTGGTACAGGACCACCAAAAATATGCTACTAATTCAGAATTTGTTATATGTGTGTGTGTATGAAAATAAATATCCACATTAAATGGAAGTCAAAGTTCTATTCTTTCCAAGTCTGTCCAATTCTATCTGATATAGCCCGTCCTGTCTGAGCAGCTCATCTAGCAGGAGACATGTGGTAACTCTCTTCAACTGATGGTCCCATTGATTAGACTGTAGTCGAAGCAAGGATGCGTTAGGGACAGAGTTTAATGTGGCCTTCATCCATTCAACCCTTAATAATATCTAGTGGCTGAGTATTGAGGTGCTGTTCTTCCTGGACCTTCCAGCATACTGTTGGGTCACTGTCTCTGCCTATCACCTCCTGCCCATATTTCTCAAGTACACAAATTGAACTTCTGTTCCCAACACTGACCCTGTTCTCTCACTGATGACCAGATGGCCAGACCTGACACCTCCTCTGCAGATGTGATCAGTTTAGATGTGGTCCTTAGTGCAGATGGGCCCTTAATCCGCTATGACTGGTGTTCTTATGAAAAGGAGAAATTTGGACGCACAGACACCAGAAGGACACCATATGAAAACTGGAGTTATGGTGCCACAAGCCAAGGAAATAGCAGAGGCCCTAAGAGACTGGAACAGATTCTTCCCTAGGGTCTCCTTGGCCTTCAACGCTTCAGATTCCTGAATCTGTGAGATAGTGATGTCTCTTGTTCAAGCCTCCCAGTTTGAAGCACTTGGTTAGAGCAGCCCTAGCAAACCAACACTTAATCCGGCTCATTTTCTCTAGGTTCTCCACACACCGCCTCAGACCACTGCCCACCTCACTTCCTTGTCGACTAGCAGGCCCGCCTCCCTCACCACAGAGGAAGTGACAGGCAGGGCCCACATCTGCCCAATGTCACTGCTGTGACCAAAGTGATTGCTCACCCCCAAGCCCAGAGGACACCCACTGGGTCTCAGGCACCCAGGAGGCAGGGATCCCTGGGGACCGCTCCGCCCACTCAGACTTACAGAGATGATGTGACCCTTCAGGCCGTGGGCAGAGTCCGCGCACTCGATCACAGCGCTCAGCTGCGGGTAGCCGACCCCAGTCTTGGTGCGGGTGGTGCACACAGAACCTGCCATGGAGGAAGACAGGCAACCCGGAGACGGTCACAAGTGAGCAGAATGCGTGCACCGCACACAGCGCTGCCCCAGCTTATTGGAGGTGAACTTTACAAGACAGGAGAGTGTGAGGGGTAGGGAGGCAAAGGGACTTGGGCTTTTGTCAAATTACTCAGCTCTCTAAGCCTCACTGCCTCACTGGAATGAAAATAAGATACTGACCTCGCAGGGTTGTGTGGAGGTTGAATGTCTAAGAAACGAAAGTCACGGGGCGTAGGACCCAGCTTGAAGTGACCGCCAAGACAGAACCAGCACTAACCCTGTCCTGTACTCTCGTCTCTCTCGGCTGCCCTCAACCTGTCCCAGACTCTCCCCCTTCATGAGCTCAAGCTCCCTCTCTCCCATCCCGCCCAGTGTCTCCATCAGACTGGACTGGGGTCAGCTTGCATTTCAGGACTCTGCCAGCCACCCCAACACCGTCATCCCCTTTCCCATGGCCAGGCCACCTCTGGCTGACCGTCCAAGATTAACCTGCACGAGTCATGCCCAGGGCACCAGTGCCTCTAGCACCTGTCCCCTTGCTCAAGTCACACCCTGCCTTGCCAGCAAGAGCACCCCGCTCCCCAGAACCCGAGTCAAGCTCAGACTGAACACCTGCAGGCTTCCTGTTCCACCTTATCTTTTCTGTCTCCTGCTAACCATGCTCCAGCCACACTGACCTTTCGCTCCTCCCGCAGAGCGTGTGTCTTCCCACCTTTGGGATTCTCTGAACATGATGTTCTCTCTGCGGGAACACTCCCCTCTCTACCAAGCCTTGGTCTTGCCAACCACCCCTTTCTCATCTTTCAGGCTTCATCTGAAATGTCACTGCCTGAGGGAAGCTGTCTGCCACAGCACTCATGTCAAACAGGCACTCAAATAAGTAGTTGTGTAAGATACAAGGATCTGTTTTCTCTGCTGGGCGGCAAGCTCCATGGATATTCATTGTTGTAGATCCAGTGCTGAGAATAGAGCCTCGTCTATTAAATGGTACTATAAATAGTCACTGAAAGAATGTGCCAACGCAAGTCTGAAGGAGTCACCCACATCCCTGTCTCCTCTGCTTTGTCATTCATGTACTTGCTTCTGGGTGTCTCCTGTATCAATTACGAGCGCCCTGAGGCCAGTGTAAAAGCTGGGTGTGAACTCCTCCACTGACCCCAGACCTGGGGGGCGCCCTCTGAGACCCTGACCCCCACCGCATCACCACCACAAATTTCCCCCAGAGACTTTATATCCATCCCCACAAAATGTGGTGCTCACTATCCTGAAGTTTCTCTCCCCACAACCTCCCTCTGCCCCAGTGACCTAGTACAAGACAGAACTGGACTTTTATAATCTCTGGTTCAGAATTGGCTTTTCTCCTTCTCTCCGTTCAACTGCTAGATCCTTAGGGGAAGGCCGGGCCTCAGCAGCACCGGCTGGAGCTCTGCACATGTGAGTCTTACAGAGGTTAGGCCCACTGCCTTCCATGGAAATAGCCAAGGAAGAAGTTTCTATCAAGGCAAGGTAGTACTCCCCATGAACACCTCGGTTGAAAGGAACAACTGGGCACATATTCTCTCCCAGTTAGAGGGACCTGGGTGTCCATGTTTAATATTCCTTCTCAGTTGCTCAATAATGAACCTTTTTAAAAGCTGTCCTGTAGACGGCACCAAGTGTTTCGACTCCAAAGAATTTGAGAAATATAAATATAATCTCCAATTAATTTAAAGAAATGGCTCTAATATAATATACTCTAGTCTCAACCATCCTAGACAGATAGTGTTGGGGCTGAGAAGGGGACACACAGTGACAGTGGAAGGACAGTACATTTTGGGGAAGCAATGTATATGCAGCGAGGGCATGCCTGGAGTCAAGAAATGTAGCTGAGTGATCCTGATTACATCCAGAATAGCAATTTGAGTACCAGCAAGATTGCTCACACATCCTCACATCTGTTCTGCACTCTCCCAGCACAACGGCAGCTGGGAGACAGGTGACTCACGCGCCCACCCAGCACAACGACAGCTGGGAGACAGGTGACTGCCACGTGCCCACCCAGCACAATGGCAGCTGGGAGCTCCTTGTATGCGAGAACTAGGCTTTCCCCTTTCTTTGACTTTTTGGTAATGGCAGACACTCAGTAAAGACCAGAGCTGTCTTTCCTCTTGTTCAGAATCGGTCATCAGTTGGCTTAGGTGAGTGGCAATATAAAAAGGCAATCTTGAAAGGCTCCCCATGCAGCAAAGACTCAGAACTTTCATGAGCCTACCGAGCTCCTCTTCTGTAACAGTCTCTTCCTGTGCATCCCATTACCTCAAGGTTGATAACCATGCCAAGTTTCAACACACTACATCCTTTGCCTCCCAGCACTGTTGACCCAAACTCTTCTCATGATCAGTTGATGGTTTGCTTCCTTTTTTGGTAGTATCTTCTCAGTGGGCATTACTTTTTTTAAATCTTTACTGTTTTTAATTCCCCACTGAAAATGGCCATCTCTTTCCCTTCTCTCCAATTTTAGTGCTTGGTTAATGATGGATGTGCAAGGAAGAGTTTAAAAATGGCAATGAAGAAGAGTTTAAAAACATAGACGCCCATACCCGTGTATGTCCAAAGGGGAAGGCAAACACCAACTGACCTCAAGAGAAAATGGAACCAATCAATGTATGGACAGAAAGGCTCTGCCTTGTCCCTCCACTCAAGGTGAGTGGTCCTGGAAGGGAATGCCTCAAAGGACATGGGCAAGATCAGCAGTGGATATGCATCAGGCAAGGAGTCAAAGGTGACAGACAATTCTCTGGGCCTTAGGGTTAAGTTCAAGTATGGCCTCAATGCTGCATGTTGGTCTGCATTTATTTCTGTACCTCAAATATTCACCAAAACACAAGTCATTCATGAACATTGTCTTCTCCCACCTCAGTTCTGCACCTACCACCTTCTTCAGGGTATCTGGGATCCCAAATAGAAACCTGCATTCTTTTTTTCCACATTAATGTTCTGAAACCCGGACCCCATATTTTAACCACATCCAAGTACATTTGGTTCACTGGGGGCACTGGAGAGCACCTCAGTGACATTTCCAATTAGGAGAGTCTCCTGAAGTTCACAGGTACTTCCAAAAGAAACATGCTTCAAACTTGGGGATGGGTCATTCATGTGTCCTCTCTGGCCAGCCTAGCCCCCACCCTCTCCAGCCCCAATCCTGCCCCCTTGCACCCTCTGCTGCCCACCCAACAAGTCTTACCTGGCCCAACGCCTACTTTGATTATATCGGCTCCAGAAAGAATAAGTTCTTCAACCATCTCCCCTGTCACCACGTTCCCTGCCTGAGAAAGAAGACAGCTTTGATCATGAACTATTCCTGGTGGCCCACGCCCACCATGGCCCACATTCAGCAACTAGTAGGAAGAGGATGCTTGGTGGAGAGTAAAGGCTTAGATGAAGACATGAAAGAATTGGGGATGGGAATGGTCTGGGGAAAAATGGGTGCAATGCCCAAACCAGAACGTATCACCACTTGTGATAAATCTCCCCACAATTGAAAACTGAGAGTACTTGGGAAACAACACAGTTTTCGTGTAACCTGGGAGAGGAGTCTGAAGACACTACAGCTGATGGCAGAACAACTCAGACTGCCAGCCACGTCACAAAACAGTGCGTTGTTCAACCCGAGGAATGGAATGGGAAGGAAATCACTATCATGAGAAAACTAGAAGCTGAGAAATCAGTGGTAGAATGTGTCATTAATAATGTCACCTGTATCAGATTGATGAAAAAGTAGAATAAAAATCTATTATTGCTTTGAACAAGAATTAGCTGCAAAGATGGACAAGCTCATGTTTGCTCCACGTTGGTCTGTTTTCATTACTATACCCAATGTATCACAAATATTTTATATGCAACTATTTCAGTGTTGTGGTTTAACCAGGACCAACTATTGGTTAGTAAATGTGTTTTTGCTATAAAAGAAAAAATGAGGAACACCATACCTGAATACCCGCTCCTAAAATAGGGATGGGAGGAGAAAAACAATGGACCCAATTCCTGAATCTACTGTAACCTAAGTCTGAAACTGGAGGCCCAGCGTGTTCTGGTCTCCTCTGCCAAATAGCAAATAATTTATCACCTGAGATTGCATTTGAGGGAGATGACAACAAAAATGTTATAGAACCATGATTTTAGAACTACAAAAGATGTGCTAGGTCAGCCAGGACTTTTTGAACATTTCAGTGACAAACAAAATAAAATCTTATGTAGGACCCAAGTACATAAATAAGCATACATGTTTGATTGCTGGGTATAAAATGCTTCATAGATTGTAAACCCCCTGAAAACAGCTATGGAATCCCAAGGCCCCAGGATAGTGCAATCGGGTTATCTCATAGCTGGGAATATACCTGGTGTTCCCACCCTGGGATAAGTGTTCCCACTTCGATATGAAAGGGCCAAATGGGTCAACAGTACTGAACCCGCAGTGATGTCAGAGCTTCAAGCTGTGGCCCCTTTAACAATAAATATCTAATCCAGGAAGTGGTGGAATCCAAAAACCAGAGGGCGCATCTGGTTTGGAAAGCGCGCAGGTTCTTTCACTGCAGGAGTCTGGGAGCATAAAAGTAGCCCTTTTTGTACAACTCACTGTCCTGTTGATTTTTCAGATGGTACATAGGATTCTTGGCAAGCTATGTGAGGGAGTTTTCACAACTGGGCAAAGTCTTAGTTGGGAAATGCACCCTTTATTCATTCTACTGTTTTTGTTTTGTTTTGCATTGAAGTCCCTGAGTCTTTTTTTTTTTTTACTGAAAATACCTAGGGGGAATTTTCCCTTTTTTAACCTAGACAAAGTGACTTCGTTTTGTCTAAAAAGATCTTGGTGACAGGAGATGAGGTGGGCTCTTTTCATGGGAAGAGCATCTGACAATGGAAGAGGAAAGACAATCCAGACTAGAATGCATGAGAATGCACCACGTGATTAAGGCAGCATTTACAAGTCCAGTGGGACAGGGTGTTTCCACACAGAGCTGGGAAAGGGAGAATTTTGGAAACACAGCTTAGACCATCACAAACTTTTCATCAAAATGAACTTCGGAGACTAAAGAATTAAACTAAAAGTTTTATCCTCCCATATTTAAAAGAAAACCTTGAATACTTATAGTAAGGCAAAAGTTAAAAACTAAGATAGACTTATGTATATTAAAAACACTTGCATGACTTTTCACTTAAATTATCAACAATTATAAACATTAAATGCAAATGCGGAAACGGGTTTTCTGTCTTTAATAGATGAATGCCTATTTTTCACTAGCTTTCCTGGAAAGCAATGGGAGGAAATACAAAAGTACATCTATCCTTTGATCCATCATGTCATTTCTGATTCCCTTCTGAGGAAATAGTCATAGAGGTCGAGGATCTCACTGCAAGGAGGTATTATGCAAAACTGCAAATCTGTCCTCCTCTGGGAAAGGAGGTTTCAGCATTGGTTTAATGCATGGGACAATGCTGGAATGTTTTCAATATGTTACAGAGAACAAAAAGATATAGTAAAACCTTAATTCTGTTTAAAAAAAAAAAAACATTAAAGTATTTGGGTGTATGAAAAGATAAATCAAAATGCTAACAAAGTGAGTCTAGGTAAAGGGATCATCAGACATTGAAAAATGTGATTGGTTTTCATTAATTTTTTTCTTTTTAAAAGAAAGGTATAGGTAGGAACGAAGGTAGGCAGGCAGGCAGGCAGGAAGAGAGGAAAAAAAGTGTTCCACTTAATTATTTTATTTAGTTGTTCATTTTGGTCGCTTTACCCAGCCCTGGGTCTTGAACTGGGGACTTGGGATTTGTGTGGAGTGCCCTAAACCACTAGGGTACCAAGGCATATCATTTATTAACCTTCTTTATAGTTGTCTGGGTTTGATAGCAGAAACTCCATTACTTTTATAATTAAATGTGATGGAATCACAAGAGCCAGCACCAGCTCTGTGCCCAAAAGAGCTACACTAGGACCCCAAGAAATAAGACTCCAAATTAGAAATAAATTTTAAAATGCAAAAAATAACAAAAAGCTTAAAGAAGCTACTTTAAACTCCCTACCTCATTTCATTTTCAATACGGATTTTTTTCCTCCACAAATCTGGTAACATCTACAAGCTTTCATCTAAAAGGGCCTAACTTAGGCAAAATAAATGACTTCCAGCGATGGACAGGCCAAGCACAACCACATTCAGAGAGCGTCTGGAGGCGTGGGGGATGGCGATGTTGCTGTGGTGACCACGGGCATCCCCTCAGCTACCTGTGTGGCTCCTTGACCAGTGGCTGGGTCACCATGGACAGGACTGCTGTGGACAAACCCAGAATAATTATGAAATGTCTCAAGTGCGAGGACAGAGGAAGGCAGGGCCTTGGGAAGGATGAGTGAGTTTCCACTCTCAGGTAACAGAACCCTCTATACAAGTTTGAAACCAAGAATAAAAACAAGGGGCAGTGAGGAGAGAAAGAGAGAAAATCAGAAATTAAGAATGGCAATGGAGTGTGGTTGGGCTATGACAGTCCTGGCCCCCACCTCCCCCTGGTAGTCTCAGGCCCAGGGGGACAGCAGGCAGGGTGCTGGGCACATATAGTGAGGAGCTGGCTTATCTTGGCTGGAAGCACCTCCTGCACGCAGCAGGTACTGTATGTCGGGTCCAGGGGCACATCCAGGGGTCGCACCTGACTGAGTCACGGGACAGTTCATGAACCCTCAATTCTGGGACAACCACTGTAAAATGGAAGCTGCAGCACTTTTCCTGGCATTGAACAGGGCAGGCAGTGGCCAAACTCTGATGCCCAAGATGCTCCTCTATGTCAAAGGGCGGTGGGACCACACAAAGTACCTTGTACCATTTTCTCAAGTCGCTGGGCAAAATTCAAAGCCAAAACCTGTGGTCCCACTTTACCCAGTTTTCCTTTAGATCTGCACATCCATGGCAAAATCAGTTCAGAAAGGCCTGGGGTTGAATACGGAACTTCCTACTGACTGTATAATTTTAAGCAAACCACTTCAACTTCGGGTCTCAATGTGCCCTGCTGTAAAATGGGGCTAACCGTACTTTCTCACTATTATCATTGCAAGGTCTAACAGAAAAAACTCCATCAAACTCTTAGCACCATGCTGAGTTCTCAGAAAAACGTTAGTGCTGCTACATAAGACTGATCTCTGCAAACTGCTCACTCTTTTGAGATTTAAAATTTTTTTTTAAATTTTGAAATTTACCATTTTAACTATAAAATTCAGCAGCACTGAGTACATTCACTTTGCTGTACAAACATCACCACCATCCACCTGCAGAATCCTTTCATCATCCCGAACTGAAATTGTACACCTCTTAAATAATACAAAGTGACAAACACGAATGCCAGTGCCATCTCCCAGGCACACGGGAACTGTCCCTCTATGTGGATCCGGGAAGGAGCAGCTGTCAAGGCAATAACCACCTTTCATGGCACATTAAACTGCATTCACTCTGTGACTCTCAAGACGAATATCAGCTGAATCTGAGGCTCCTCAGAGCTTTCAGCCACAGTTCCATTCACACTAGTTCCATAAAGAGGACAAAAAGAGAAAAGCCAGGTAACTTGGCGTGACAGTTGCTGGCAGTCTACCAAGTCCCTTGGACTTCAGCGGGCAAGGCTGTAAGGAAAATGTCCACCTCCCTGTGGAGAGGTATGGGGCAGATGGGTAGCTCAAAACCTTGTCTGACCATGACTGCTGGAGAAAAAAATGTAGGCTGGTGACTGAGTTACTGGTCAAGCATGAAAATGTCAAGGCCATGTCCATAGTTACCTGGGGATCATCAAGAGTTACAGGCCACTGCCCAGGGGCTCAGAGCTGGGCCCCTCACATCTGATTTAGGCCTGCCACAGACCTACCTCCACAGACCAGGTCATCTAGAAGAACCACCAAAACACTCCCCAGACCCAACACAGGGACCTCCATGTCCCAATTGCCTGAGCTGGTGGCATGTGGGTTGTAGATGAGCTCATGTGCCCTGGGGGCGGGCTGCCTAGCTCTGAAGCTAGGTCCTCCTCTTATTGGCCATCTCGAGAAAGTTTCTTACATTAAGAGTAAGTTCCGCATTAATAAAGGGTGCTGGTGTCCCCAGTCAATGACTTGTCTATTATAAAGAGTAATGCCTCATGCATGTGAGTGCCAAGAAGTAGCCCAGAATACAGTCTTTTCTCTCCTCTCTGAAAGTCGTCAGGCCAGTGGCGAGAGGGTTTATTACACCCTTCAAATAGCCAAGACTTCTACAGGAGCCTCTCCAGTCCAAGACAAGCCTCTAGAAATCCCTCCTGCCTCTCACCCCACTGTGGCACGACTTGTCTTAAGTGAAAAGTGAGGAGAAAGGTGTTGAGATCTACTCTGTGTGTGGGGCCCCGAGACTGGCCCCATGCCTGATTGAGGCCAGGACTGCCAGGCTCTGCCAGGAATGCTTCTGCATACCCCTCAGCTCGTTACACTGTTATGGTCCTAATAACACTCTGCGCACATCTTGCCTACCTTTCGATCCCAAAACACCGGACAAAGGATAATGCATTCTCAAAGTGCCTATAAAATCACAAGGGAGACTGTATTTCCCAACACAGGGGCCTGTGAGTACTAGAAGTTGCCAAAAGAATCACCAATTTTGAGGATTGGTGCAGGCAAAGTCTCCAGGTCATCGCTGGGGAAACCAACAATAAGGATGGAAACATACCCTGGAGCCAGCCCACCATGGCTCCCAGAGGCCGTG
The DNA here is from genome assembly GCA_004363575.1 of Solenodon paradoxus. NCBI lineage: Eukaryota > Metazoa > Chordata > Mammalia > Eulipotyphla > Solenodontidae > Solenodon > Solenodon paradoxus. The sequence goes on from RJWH01002806.1 coordinate 16,429, forward strand.
GGAACTCCAAGCCGAGCTCCGCTCTCAGCTTCATCCCCTTGGCAACCTCCAGCCCCAGTGCTGGCAACACTGCCCTCTCCCTTGCCCTCTGGCTGCCACTCTCCATGGTGCCCCCTGTCCCCCATCTCTGTCACTCAAGGGTGGAACACAGACTCTCTGCTACAGCAGCCAACCTGGCTCTTGGCAGGGCCAGCTGTGAGCTAAAACCCTCTGTTAACTCTTGGAAAGCTCTGGAATTCCATGAACTTCTACTATCACTTTGTGAAAGCAGTGGTTCATGTTTTCTCCAACGTCTTAAAACAAAAACTAGGTGTGTCCCTGTAGCTCAAAGGCTGAGGTACAGGCAATGTAAAACCATGGGTCAGAGACCTGTGACCAGAGGAAGGAAATAAAAAAATAAAGTTCAAAAGGTAAATGCATGAAACACTTAATAGGAAAAACATAGCCGCTGGTCACCCCTATTCTTCTCCTCCATCTCCTTCCATCTCTGACTCTGTTCTCAGTGCACAGTGGGTGCCGCCTAAGCTGTTGACAAAACGTCACTCCATCGATCGCCGCCATGATTCTCCAGCCCTAATTCTCAACCTGCTTTTTACAGATGAAGGACATGAGATCCAGAAGGTATGTGACTTCCCCGCTGGGACTCAGTTTGTGGAGCCATACCAAATCCAGGTAGCGATTTTCAGTAGCGGAGAGAGCGAGGGAAAGAGGGCAAGTGAGGCCTCTGCAGACAGGACTGGAGACGGGATCCAGGACAGTGAAAAACTGCACAGCTCACACAGAAAGACATGAGTGCCTCTTGACTGCTTGTTGGCAAAAGGACACACAGAAGAGATGCAATAGGATGACCGCTTTCTAAGGTTCAAAACAGGCAAAATGAGATGGTGTGATCTAGGAGCGTGTGAAAAGGTGGGGCCACTAGGGACATGCAGGGAAGCGCGTGGTGCTCCGACCTGTGGGGGCTTTGGTCTCAGCGGGCAAGGACTTCCAAGCACAGGCGCACTGGTGGGCTGTCTGTGCACAACTGTTCCTGAAGACCCAGCGTTTACCTGCTTTTTTCTCTATGTCCCACTTCACAACTGAATGCAGAAATTACTAGAAAAAGAAAGTGGATCTGATGAATTGCCTCCTCACATGAATGTCAATTCTGATTCCCAAACCTTTGGAAAAACACTTAGACCCGAAAAGCCAGTAAACGTAAAACGCCAATTTCCCAAGTTTATCAGTGCTTTGTAACTGGGACTCATTCAAGTATTATTCCATTAACAGAAATAATTTGTCTCCCAACTTCCTAACAACAATGAATTGTGAGAGGAAATTTCAAAATGAAAGCGGAGGTAAAGATCTGTCCCACCGGTCAATCATGTCAACAGCCCCACTGGGCCTGTCTTGTCATCTGGCCTCCAGAAGGAATAAACTAAGGACACCTCTTTCCAGTCCCGTTTCTACTATCCCATGCATTGTTCCAGCAAATGCATATTTATTATCAAATGTTTATGGGTTACCAGACCTGGCTGAAGGATGGAGGTCTCTGCTCTCAGGGAGCACAGCTTTCTGTTCCCTCTTTCTTGTGTCCAAGAGCAAACATAACACAGAGAGGTGGGGGCAGAAGAGTCAGCTGGGGTCTCACAAAAAGACACTTAGGCCTCACCAGGTCCCCATAGAGGCCAAGGGCATTACCCTTCCACACAAGCCCAGAGAAGGCCAACCTCCCTGCCTCTGAATCGGTCAAGAAGGTGACAGACATATCACCGAGTGGAAGAGGGACATCCACCCCTGGGGTCAGCAAGGGCTGGGCATTCAGGCCAAGCTGGCTTCAACCCCAGTTTTCTGGCTCAATGCTGGTGTGACCTTACAAAAAGCCCAAAGGGTGAGAACAAATCAGAACATAGGATTCCTCATTTGTGGCAAACTTGGACATTTCCTATTCCTTAGAGATGTTGTTTAAAAAAAGCAAGGAAAAAAAAACAGATATAAACATCTGTAAACGTATTACCATTATCAAAAACCTCTGAGGTTGGCAGCACTATTATGGAGGGCAAAACACTATTTTGCTGTTTCCCATGAAATCTCTGACACGGGCGCAGCTGGGTAAACCTTGAGACAAGTCTTCCTTCTTCCTTCTTCTGTAATTCAAAAGTATAAAAACACTTGCCTTCAAAATTCTTGGAAATCCTTTAACAGATGACTTAGTCCATTAACAGAAATCATGTGTCTCCCAACTTCCTTACAATGATGAAATGTGAGGGGAAAATTCAAAAAAGGAGAGGGTTAGGAGAATTCTCTACCTAGTGTTCAGTCTACAACCACCTGCTAATTATGACTTGTAGGAACATAAATCATTACAATATAGATTTTCCAAAAGCCCAAGTTTGCATTTTTTTAATAGAAAGCCAGTTATCAGAACTTCCATAGCTGCTGCCTGTCCTTTTCCTAACGATTTGGAGTTAGCTTCGAATAAGAAATACTCCAAAAGTTCTGCAGAGAATACAGCTTCCTGGACACACTGAAGAATGTCTGCTTCCCCACCTAGAACCTGCCCTACCATACCTACCATGATGGTGTGTTCTGGAAACTTGGCACGGACGAGTTTCACGAACTCCACAAAATGTTCTGAATACCCGTTGGCCACATCCAGGCAAATAAACTTAATCTGCGGCACAGCTTCCAGGATGCTGCTCATCTTTTCCAGATCATTCTTCCCACTGCCCGAACTCACAGCTATATGCTAAGCCAAATAAACCAAGAGGCACAGACGTGAACAGGAGTTTTCAGAAGTCAGAGCCCACCTGTACCCATCGCCTCTTCTAGGGACAGGGCAGGGTCCCTTGGAGGTTGATGTGATCACATGAATACACGGGGTCTGCTCTAGAAACAGGCACCAGCACAGGTAAAGGAGACTTGTGTGTTAATGTACCTGAATTTTGTTATCTTTCCCATCCTATGAAATGGCATATACTGTATCCTTAACTCTGGACCTCAGCCACAGAATCTTTCTAGGAAAAATATTCTAGGATATTCAGGAAACTGTATCTTGGATTTTGTTGAATTTCCTCAAATTCTCCATGTGGTGTTGGGGATTATCCTCTTCACGGAGAAAGTGAGAGGCAGGAAGAACAAGCCTGTCAACTAGGGCTTCCTCGCAACACTGTGACTGTCACCCTGAGCTTCTTGTGTGGGGACCAAGAGATGCAGATGTCTGAAATGCCTGATAAAATACCTTTTTTTCACTTTTACTCCCAATACCAAGCTACCTCAACATGCAAACTATTACTTGCACTAAGACCGCCAAGTCTCAGTGCTGCTTTTAAAACAGCAAAATGTCCCGAGGGGCAAGAAAGAAGAAGTCCCAAATGATCTTTCCCAAGTACAGTTGGACAGTTTCCATCTGAAGCCACCTCCTTGGCGACACATGTCCCTCAACCTCCACAGCACCAACCAGTGCCCTCCAACCCACCTCTTCCACCTCTGAGGTCTGCTCTTTCAGTATCTTATGCCTTCGTGACAATAAGCCATGGGGCTGTGCCTAGAGTCAGCATCTCACCTGGTTTAAGAATATTTATATTTTAACTCCACCTCTGAACCAGAAGCCACAGATGAAGGGCATATCTGAAAATCCTTTGTTAGTCTCCAAATACCACAATGCAGCCACACTCCAGATACAGAGTAAGCGGGGCCTGGTAACAGTAGACATTTACTCCAGTGAATCTATACTCCTGGGGACCATCTGACTATGCCCTACCCCCACATCCTTCCTTCCCACTGGAGCTGCCCCATCTATTTTTATTCTCCCTTTCATTTCTTTTAGAGTTCAGCACATGGACCTCAAGCTGGGTTCGTCTCCTCAGTGTTTGAGTTCTTAACATTCTCCCTTGATTTCATTAGCCTCTAACTTGGAGGGGAGCAGGGCAGTTAAGTCAAATGAAGGAAAGCTCAGGTTCCAGTCAACAACACCTTTTGCCAAAACTTAGCTGCACTCCAAGCCTCTAGCAGAGAGGAGAGGAAGAAGTGAACCAAGCAGAATTCATTTGAACACATCCCAGAGAAAAGAACCAACTAGATGCTGGGCCGGAATTACTTTCTCTTGCAAACTACCTTCTCACTAATCAAAGTCTACAAGTGATGAAAGCATAGCAGTGTTTGAAAAAAAAAATGATCTGGTCATGGAAAAGAGTGTCTCTCACGCAGAGACTCCTGACACTGGTTCAGGACCATCCAAGGGGGCCAGGCCTATTTCAGTGGGGCTTTTTATTATTTTCAAATGCTCTCTTTTAAAATTAATAATAGCTTTACTGAGATATGACTACATACCATTCATCCACGCAAGTGCACAATTCAATGTTTTGCTAGGATATTCAGTTTTGTAGCCACCATTCCAATCAGTTTTAGAGCATTTTTAGTCCCCAAGCCTCTTTGTCCACACGGTTCCCCACAAAATCCTCGCCCTCAGCCTTAGGCAGCCATGAATCCACACTAATTGCTTTCTGTCTCTCTGGCTTGCCTATTCTCAACCTATCAGGTTACCAAAACCATGATGTAATCTTTTGTTACTGGCTTTTTTACTTAGAAAAATATTTTCAAGGCCCATCCATGTTGTAGCTTGAATCAGGTTTTCATTCCTTTTTATAGCAGAATAATAAATAACCCAGGGTACAGACACAAAAACTTTTGTTCATTCCGTCATCAATTGATGGATATTTGGATGGTTCTTACCTTCTGGCTAAAAGGATAGGCTGCTATGTACATCTGTGTACACGTTTTTGCATGGACTGACATTTTATTTCTGTTGGGTGTGTTCCTAGAAATGGAACCGCTGGGTCACACATTTGAGGAAACGCCAAGCAGTTTTCCACAGCAGCTGCACCACTGGCTCTTTGGTAGATTGCTCTGCATAGCCTCACCAACACTTGTCATTCTCTTTGGGGATTTTTCAATTATTATTATAGCCATGCTAGTGGGCATACTACTTATTCAACTTCAAAACAACTTCTTGTAATTAGATGTTTTTCTCTGCAGCCAAAAGCATGTTCAGGCTGCACCCACCACTGGGAGGAAACAGCACTCTCAGGATAGAGCACTTCACCACTCAAGTGAAAACAGATATAAGTAAATCCCACATCGCCTAAAAGGCGACACAGAGCAGGCTTTCGCGGAAAGTCTCAGGCAGTGACAACAGGGTGGAAGCCACGACTGCCTTTCCTCTCAAGCCTCTCCCAGGACCCTGTGTGTCTATTTGTTGCTGATTCAAACCCTTCTGACAACCCTGAATACCATCCCCCCACCTCCCCAGCACATGAGTCATTTACAACCAGGAGGCAGTCATACCTGCAGACATTCCGGGTGATTTGTGGCAAAGAGCTTCCAGTCATCCAGGCTGTAATGCTTGTGTATTGCTGTAAACATGGAGTGCTAGGGAACAAAACAGCAACAATAGGAGTCAAAGTTGCAGGCTGTCCCTCCAGGAGCCCAGGCAAGCCACCAACACAGAAGCATAGGTGTTCCTGACACTCAGGCTTCGTTTACTTTGAATACGCTCCCAGGAGCAAGCGCAGACAAAGGTGTGAATGATGAGATCATAAAATCATTTTCCATTCGAATCAAACCAGAGGACATGGCATTCTGGATTTAGAGAACTCTGCCAAGGGTGGGGGAGGGTGAAGGGGGAGTCCCCAGAATCCTGCCCCCACCCACAAGGGAGTGGGGACCAGGAGAGAACAGACAGCAGCTTCCCCTGGAAGTTTTTGAGTTTACGACCTAAAAGCTAAACCCACAGATAGTTAGTTATGTCTTAAAGGAGGGAATCATAGAAATCACAGGCCTAAACTCAGGTTCTCTGGTGTGTGCTGATGAATTACCAACTTTGTGCAAGTGCGGGGCACACGTTACAGCATTTGCTTCTCAGAACACCTTTGCACGGTAATGCTACCTTTGTGGCCAGGAACAGAGCTTCACAAATTTTAATTCAAGAAATAAAACAACTGCTTGGTGAGCCAGGGATAAAGGTCAACATCAAAAAAGGTCTTACCAAGGTCTAGGTTTTCCAAGGACTAATAACTTGATACATAAACTAATGGAGCAATTCACGGCTCCATGATTCCTCCCACTTTCACGCTAATACAAAGCCCATTATTAGCAATGCTGTTCAGAGCAGAGAAGAAAAAGTTGGGGAGGGAAAATACAAAGTCCTTTGGCAATTAATGAGTCTCCGGCCCAAAGCTTCATGGGGGCTGAGAGCTAACAGATAACACACCCATCACAGGGTCAGTGTGGACATATCATGAATTTTAGGGGTAAACTGGGGCCAACTGGAATATCACACATGGGGATGGAGGGGAGACAATCCTGGTCAAGCCCTCCAGGATATACGGTAACCCTAAGTCAGAGAGAGCACGCCTTCCTCCATATTTTCAGCTCAAATTTTGTTTAAAAATCTTTTCCTGGTGTACCCTTGTGGCTGAGACTGCCGAGATGGCTGGGTGTGGACCAAGTAAAGCCCAAGGACCTGGGTTTGTGATGGACAGAGGGGAGAGAGGGGACCAACCAAAATAAACAACCAAATAAGCAAAAACCGCTGCTTTTTCCTCTTCTTCCTCTCTTCTTTCCTTCAGAGTTAGGGGGAATGCTGCTTTTCTCCTTTCCTCAGATAAATAAAGAACTGGTTAATAAAGAATCCCAGGTCCTCTTGAAGTCAGACTCCCTGTCCACCATGAGAAGCTGAAAGAGATTCCAAATGAATTGATCTTATCGTTTCACCCAGCAGGCATGTCAGCAGAACAGACACACCATCGCTGAGCTGTGTTCTAGTTGGAAGCAAAGGCTTCGTATCTAGATGTGGAAGGCCTCAGAAACAGCCTCCTGTACAGGTCCTGCCCACTCTGGGATTTTCCCTTCTTTTCCCAAGGCCAGACAACAGCTACACCCTTTAAAGGAAAGTCACTGGTGATTGGATGAAAGAGACCTTGAGCTTATACTGTTGTATGTTTGTAACTGGAGTTGACTCTGGGTTGTCTCCATCTGGCCTGAGTCCCGCAAGGTACCTCTCCTCTGGCTCTCATGCTAGTTTCCTCATCTGCAGAAGTGACCTACCTGCCAGGGTGGTGGTGATGGAACATGAATCCAGCACACAGTGCTCAATGACTGATCATTCCACATAATGACAGACTGCCTGCTGCGGCACAGCTGCATTCGAGGCACTTGTCTTGGTTTTAAGGGTGCTCCCCTCTTTTCCAATATAGCACTCATCTGACCTTAGATGGCACAACATCCAATTTCTTTGGATATCACTAACTTCTAATTTCCAATACCACTAAGTCACATGGGCATTTTCAAGTAAGAAATGGATGCAGGTCTAGACCAGGTCACTGAGTACTGAGGGCAGACATCATTCATGATCTGATTGAAAAGGGAGGAAAAGCAGCCTGGACCTGACTCAGAACTGAATAGTTCAGCCACAGCAAATGACCAAAAGTGGCTCGCTCTTCTCTTTCGCATCTGAACAAACCCAGTGGTGGGTTCTGACAGGCTATGCAGTGCGAGCAAGATCCTACCTGTGACATCACCGCTGCCATCTCAAATGTGCCCACGGTGTCCATGTTGGCCACAATGATGGGAATCCCAGAGTAGGTCTGCTTTGAGTTCCGAAACGTGAAGGTGCGCTCCAGGCCCACCTATTGGCAAAAGGAAGAAAGAAGTGCTTTGTGCTTCCAGTGACTGGAGCAGAATTTCCAGAGTCTGGCGCCAGAGGGAGAAGAATGCAAAGGAAATGTATGTACTTTGATTCTTGGATTCTCTCAGGGTGAGGCCAGTTGTTACACGGATAGGAGAGTCTCTGAAGGAATGAAGTACTGGATTGTCATCCAAGTGCTGAATCAGCCTCCTTAACATCCTCGAGTGCAAGGCACTGCGTGGTCTGCCATCTAGTGAAGCCTCCTGACTGGAAGTTCTCTCCTTCCACAGCCTCTCCCATCCACTGCCACTTCTGTGCCCAGTCTGGATCATGCTAGGCCTTAAACACCCACATACATGAGCTCTTCCCATTTCCAAACACTGGAGGGCCCAGTTCCTTTTAGTGAGAATCCTTTCTACTCTTCCCTGCCAATTAAGGATCTCCCTTTAATTCCCACCTTCTACAAGAACCAGACACTCCAAATTCACGCTGCAGTGAGCAGCAAACAAGAATCCCTTAACCTTTCAACCTTCTCTGCTGCTTTACAAAGATGAGCATCCTTCAGAGAGCTGGGAGGGAGGAAGTCTACTGTGGCCACATGTCCTTGCATATAAACAGTTGTTCCTTTGACTTGCAAACAGCTGGAGGGAAGGTCCTCCAATTCTACTGGAACTCTAACTTCAGGGCATTTATGATTAAGTCAGCTGTTAGGAATCCAGAAGTAGACCAGGCTCAGCAAAAGCAGTGTGCCAGGGTGAAGTATTCACCAAGACCAAACACAGTCACAGAACCAACCCCACCACCACCACCTTCTCCTGCTCTGCGTTTATGACAGGGAGTCTACCCCCTGCAGGGTCCATTTCCAAAAAAGGATTTCTGCCTGGGTTTGACCAATGTGGCTGCTGGGTAGGAAAGAGGGGATAGTGGAGATGGGGGGTGGTGCAGCTAGCATCATTTGACGTCCCTCTGTCTTGAACTGCATGCTCTTGGCTCCTGCTTTCAAAGGGACCCCAGTATTGTTGGGCTCCAGGACAACACCTTCTCCCTTGGGAGTGACTCCTCCTTACTGCTGCCAGTCTCAATCTTGGGGTGCCCATCTCCCATCTGACCCCTCAGCTGTGTCAGGATGCCTGCAGTACACTCCTGTTTTAAGTGGTCAGCACTGCTGGTCTGCTTGGCTAGATTGTGATGGACACCGAACATATGTAAGGGGGCATTTCCTCCAAGGAGAACCAGCAAGCAAAACACAGGTGTGAATCTCAAACTTCTGAAAGAAACAGGCCTGCATGCATCCTGACTCCTTGATCTCACCAGCAATAATCATTTCCTGCCAGCGGTCATCTGGATCCTTCTTTTTGCTCTTTTTCACTTGCGACAACTTTCCCTTGGCTCTACAGGGCACCTCGGGCCTCTAAGCCGTCCCATGTCACTTGCTTCTCCACAGAGGGCTGTGTGTGCAGAAGGCATCCTGGGCAAATGATGTCACAGTTATGACTGCCTTGGCCATAAACACAATGAACGTGGAAGAAGAGACGCCACATTGCAGCAGCAGATGGGCATGCCTCCCTTTCTCCACTTGCTTCTCAGTGATTCTCCACTCTGCTTGAGGGAAGTGAGTCATCCCTACATCCTGACAGGGGACTGAAGGGCTCTGTTGTGCTGGGTGGTCATCTAAGATCTTGGCTTCCTGGGCTTCAAATAATCCGAATTCCTTGTTCTCAGATGACTCTTATCGCCCTCCCTCCCTCCCAAGACACCCGGGAAGAGCTGCTACTCTCAGCCAGCACCAGCTGAGCTCACAAAACCCAGCAGCAGCAAAAATAGAGCTCTTCATGGGGAAGACTGGCCTTGACAGTGAACACTTCCCCTCCTTTTCAGTGGACTCTAAATGGTAGTTATCACTGTCCTTAACTCTAAGGATGATAAAAAATGACCTCTGACCTATCTACCCAGACAGACAGACAGACATACACACACACACACACACACACACACACACACACTCCCAGCCATTCACTCAGAGATAAGCATTTTAAATATTCCAGGAACAAAGCATGGCACTTACTCTGTCACAGCCGGTGAATGCACCAAATACAGCACCCTTAAATTCCTACTCTGACAAGTCTGATTTGACAGGGACCCACCCCTCCCCCAGCTTAAAAATACATGTTTCTGAGGCTTCCTAAACACGCCTTCACTAAAGCCAGTCCTATGGGCCCACAAGGACACATGGAAGCCTACTTATCACTTTTCTAAATATTTCAATGTCATGAGTCAAGCTGACAAACAGCTCATACATTTTGTTCTATGTCCCACCTTGACAAGCACAATTTCATCAATGATTTGGAAAGCACAGGGACACGGTGTCATGAGGGCCAGCCCTGGACCCCAGTCCCCACGCCCTACTCTTCCCGCCCAATTCCTCGGGTGCACACATGGCCCCACAGTGTGCGGGTGAAGCTCCAGGCACACACATACCCAGTCCCACAAACGAATGGCACTTGGCCTCTCTCTGGGGTAGAAGAGAGCAGCATGATGGTCCTTGAGAAAACATACCTTGGAAACAGTCCCAGGTAGGCCTTGGAATCAGCTCCAAGTCATCTGAGCAGTGCAATCCAGGATCCCCAGTACCCAGGGCAAGACCGACCCCCAAGAACAGCACAGCCCACAGGTTATCCAGTGAAGAGAAGGACCTTCCAGGAGCAGAGCTGGGGCCAGGGCAGGGGCCCCTTCTGCCTAGATCTATGGTTGGTACTGACTACAGCAATTCTCTCATTAAATAAATTATTTATTACCGGCCTTACCTGGAAATAAAGAGAAAATCCCTTCTATCGTTGTAGTCCTAGTGAATCAAAAATATGGAATAAATCAATGACTTGGGAAGAGGAAACAATGAGTGTGTGAGTGTGTGTGTGTGTGTGTGTGTGTGTGTGTGTGTGTGTGTGTGTGTGTTGACCTCCAGGCCTCTTTCAGGGCAATGCTTCATGGGCCCAATCCTCTGGATGTGCTCTGGCCCCTGGAAGTTCCCCCACTGGCCTCAGGGTTCGGAGAGCACACACACAGCTGTGCATTGCCAGAGAGCCAGGGGGTTCCACACATGGAAAGGGATTCAGGGGGCAGCCCAGGCTTCCATGTGCACATCAGAATCATCACAGGGTGACTTCCAAAATACCTATGCTCAGGTCGCCCCAAACTTAATAAATCAGAGCCTTTGTGTTGGAGCTGATCTAGGTGTTTTGGATTATCTCCCTAGGTGATTTCACTGCATTCATTATAAACAAGTCTAGTCAGACCTTCCAACTTTTTTAAAGAGGCCATTATGATTCGAATTGATGTCTCCAAAGACAATGTCCTAAGGACCAGTGCTTGAGAATGTGAACTTTTTTTGGAAATAGGGTTTTTGCAGATGAGTAAGGTAAAATGAGCTGGGTCATAAAGGTGGGTCCCATTCCAATGTGACTGTTCTTATAAGAAGGGAAACATTTGGAACACAGACACACAGAAAGGAAGAATGTCATGTGAAGATTAAGGCAGAGATTAGAGAACACACAAAGAAACACAAAGATTGCCTGCAAATACCTGCAAAGTAGGAGAGAGCCATGGAAGATTCTTCCTCTTGGCCCTCAAAAGGAATTAACCCTACCGGCACCTTGATCTGGGATTTCAGCCTCCACAAAATTCATGTGTGAGACAACACAACATTATTTTTTAAGTCCTCAGTCTGAGGTACTTTATTACAGCAAGCCCAGGAAAGAAACAGGGAGTCAAGGGAATACAACAATAAGTGAAGAACTCAGACTCCGACTCCGGGCTCCTTCTCCTAGCCTGACTTCTCTGCCCCTGCCATGCTCCCAGTCCCCTCAAGTCTACCTGCTGTGGATGGTGAAGGCAGGTCTAGAATCTCCTCTCTGAACCAGGGTGAACAATTTACTAAGAAGTCTGAAGGAGACTGAACATTCATGTGGTATTTTCCCTGTCCTAGGATGAATGGCCCATTTTCTGTTGTAAATTCTCTATGCCACATTTCCAAACTCATAGCTGCATTAATAAGTGCAAAAAAAAAAATCTTAGTAGTTTAAGGACTAAGGTGGGCCCTTAAAGCCAAGAAGGGGTCCCAGGAGCAAGAACACAGGGAGTCAGGGAATGAAGTAAGCAGCCCAGTGTATCATATCAAGACAGAGGTTGTGTCTTAGTCAACAAACAAGTGGTCACAGTGATAAATATTGCCAAAGGTCAAAACTCTCCCTTTCCAGTCAGATTCTGCTCTCCCAGGGTATATTTTCTCTCTTAGCTACACTCAGATCTGCTCTCTGAATAGGTTCAAAGTCATTTACTATTTAGTTTTGAATGTGTATCCAGTAATTACTTCTGTTGGTAGGCATACATATTAGGTTGCATCTATGAGATAAAAAATTTTAATCCACATACAAGAAATGTCAAGCTACATGCTTGCTCTGCACCCTGGTCGGGTAGGAGTTTGGTCTACCACCTCTGGTCAAGCACAGTCCACATATAACCCGAGGACCTGGGTTCACACCGGGGGCTGGAGCAAACAAACACGATGAACAACTAACTACATATAAAATAAAATGCTCCTTCTTCCTCTCCCCTCCTGCCTGCTTGCCTTCATGACTTCCTTCCTGATTTTACGTTTCTTTTAAAAGAGAAAGAAATGTCAGGCATCCACAATGAAACTGAAAAAACAATGAGAGGATTAGAGACTTAGCTGGATCTGGATCCCTGAACACCACTGAAGCAGGCAGTAAGATTGTTAAGGGTGGCCAGTTAGGCAGCTAAACTATTAAGGGAACCAACTAGAAAGGTCATGTCAGTTCACTCAGGTTCCTGGCAAGGGGCTGGTGACCTCCCATAAAAGTAGAAATATGGAAACATTTCTCAAGGACACTGAGTTCTTACTTCAACCTGTTACATGTAGACTGCAAGGTGCCATTGGAAGGTGGGACAAACTTAACAGTTGCAATCAGCCCAAATTACGAAACCAAATGTCATAACATCATACTATTCCCTAGGAGAGAGTAATTCATTCCATGTCATATTTTTAAATACTTTCCTTATCAAGTTGTTTCCTGATTCATATCATACATATCTTTGTCTTAAACATATCATTTTTCTTAAGTTTCCTCTTACTTAGTGAATTTTGAACAGCTCTTTAAAGAAGAGTGAGGTCACCAAATTATTCATCTGCCAGAATCCTCACAACTACTCTTAGTCTGGCCTTAAACGACAGCTGAACTTCAAGCAGAAGATTGGGCTTGCCGTCAAAATTACTTATTTTGCTTCAGGAGAGTCCACCTGTCTTAGCATCTAAAAGGACATGATGAGAGGCCCAGAATCCTCAAATCTAGGATAAGGATTCCTCCCTCCACCTTCTTCCAGTCCTGTCCCATCCTGTCCCAGTTCCACCCTCTTGGGCTCCAGCTCGCCAGCCTTTCTGCTTAAGAAGGTAACTTGGTTCTGGTCTCTGGCTAAAATGGGAAGCACTTCAAATCCAAATAAGCCATCCGCTGGCAGCACCAGGCACTGCAGTTAGGCCCCAGCACAGGCCGGCTGCTGAGTACTTTGCGGAGAGATTTATTTACATTCTCATGGAACAGACATAGCAGCAGCTGACCCCAACCTCCAGACTGGGTCAGGTTTCCTCATCTTCCTCCCCGGGTCCCAGCGGAGCAAGGTGAGGGTCACAGGCACACACTACCAGGGGGTACTGCTTTCTCACAACTCCTTTTATCCTTCAGGGTTTGACCTTCCTCCTCCCCACTTGGGACATGTCCATCCCCAGGTTATTTCCAGTTCACTCTCCACCTGTTCCTCAGGCAGGAACCTCAGCAAAGCAGAACCAGCAAAATTGGCCAAGGTGTCCAGTGCCCCACACCCGTCCCCGTGCCCCCCTCCCCACGTTTAACTCAAGGCTCTCGGCTTCCCTAGGGCTGGTCTGCATTGCAGGCCCTTGGGTAAGTAAGGTGCCACCAAGCAAAGCGTCCTCGGCTTCACACCCAGCAAGACCAGTGAATCGCAGAACGTTAAGCTCTGAACTTTTATCCGGGATTTCCCGTTTTTGCGGACATCCTAAAGAAATTCCACCGCTTGATCCCGTAAGACAGCAGCAGCAGAACACCGCGCTCAGACACTGCCAAAACCACAGGATCTTTCATTGTTTTACTTCTCCTCTCCCTTCCCACTCGAATTCTACTGTGCCCTTCGCTCCTCTGAGCACCTCCCAGCCCTCAATCTTAACTGTTTGCTACCCTGCGCCAGCTCCTGCGGTCTAGTTCTAATGCACTCTCCCGCCCACCTAACCGCATGTACTGAGAATTTTAGGCCCTCGCTGGGTCACTTAAGACCCCTCAGGTACTGCCAGGGACCAGCTGGCTTTCCCCTTTCTCCGGTGGTGGGCAGCGGGAGGACAGCCATGCATCCTCAAACACAGAATAGCTAGCAAGGGCCGGATCCCACCTCCCACTGCGGCTTTCCAAGGCCCCCACCTCGGCTCGGCTCTTGAGGCTGCTTCGCTTGGGTCGGAGCAGAACATCTTTGAAGTCCAGCTTGAGGTCCGCATCGATGCGCGGCATGCTGCAGGTCGGCGCGCAGTCTCCGCGAGGCTGGCGCAGGCAGCTCCTTCTTGCAGACCCGGCGCGGGGCGGAGCCGGCGGGGGCGGGGCCGACGGAGAAGGCGCTGTCGGCAAGGGGCGGGGCGTCCTGAATGGTGGGGCGGGGCCGATGCAAGGGGAGGGGCGTCCTGAGAGGTGGGGCGGGGCCGAGGGAGCGGGGCGGGAGCCGGGGGGCCGCCCGGGCGCCTGACGCCGTCGCTGGAACTCGCGGGTGGCTCGCGCCGGGACCTGGCACCCTGCCCGGCGCCTGAGGCAGAGGTGGAAAGGGGACGGAGGTGACGGGGATGGGGACGTACCCGCGGGTGAGAAGTCCAGGATCGCGCCGCGCGTACCAGGCCCTCCCGGTTCCCGGCCGTGCGCTGGACGGAATGGGCACCCGCCCCTAGTCTGTCACCGAGGTCCTCCGCTGGGAGGAGACTTAGCGTGAAAAAGGCCTCTCCTGGAGAGGTTTTGCTTCTTCTCTTTCAAATTCAAGCCTAGTGCCGAGTCAGTTCTGGAGCCAGCCGAAAAATGGGCACTCCTGGGCAGTTGGGTGGAATGAAGGAAAAGAGTGCGGGCACGTAACTCTGTTTGGCAGCTGTAGCAAAAGCACTATTTGGATTTCCTTTAGGGCTGGTTGGTTGCTTTGAATAAAAGCAGTGCAGATCACAGCTTTTGAGAGACCCTGAGGCCCAGGTAAGAGACCCCATGATGTCAGTGACCTTGAGGGAACGTTTTTAATACGTTAGGAAAATGCTTACGTGGTGGACCTGTGTCTTCTGAATTCACGCTCAGAACAACCCAGTGAGGGACCCATTTTGCAGGTAAGGAAAGAGGCTCACATGAGTAAAAGAAGGCCCGGGTTGCAGTAAAGGCACATCTAAATCTCTCAGTTTTTAAAACCCTACACCCTTCATGAAAAACTACATTTCCCCCAGGATCTTTCTGTCGGGATTCAAAAGCTGGTCCAACCCACTAGCTGAGTGACCTTGGCAGAGTAACTTAATTTCTCTAAACATCAGTTTTCTCATTGGTTAAAAGAGGAAGGGGGAAGACTTAATGCTGCTGTAGGATGGGTCTCCCCCCAAATGCACAGATCGGCCTTTTCCAAGATGTCCAGGATAAGCTTTCTCCAATACATGTCACCTTGGTATGTGGACCTAAAGCTTAAGAGAGGTCATTCAGTCTCTAGAGAAGTGGTTACCCTTAACCTACTAGATAAGGTAGATAAGGAGTTGACAACTGGAGTAAAAAGATCCCCGAAATTAATAAATTTAATAAAGAGTTTATTCATTAATCTGAGGATTAAAGCACTGAAACATTTCTCCATGTAGATTGTCTTCCCTTGGAGTCAGTGCTGGGTGGCTTTTTATAAGACCCTGGATTAAGTAGTTTGATTTACACCTAGTTACAAAAGTTACAAAATGAAGTCGTGTGTTCTGGCCCTGTGACTCTGAGTATTATCTGAAGATAAAGAGAGACAATACTAGGTGATTAAAATGTTCATGTTACAGGAGAGTTAGAAAGTATTCAGAAAGGCTTCTCTACTGTGACTTCTCTCCCTGGCAGATGGGTTGAGAGGTACCTGCTTATTCTTGTCAACACATTCTTACATGGTTTCTTCACAGGATTGGGCCAAGTTTGTTTACTTTCAGTTGTGCAACTTTCCTCTGGACCAGGGAGAAGGGCCCCAGGAATGGTTTGTCTACACTCATCTCCAGAAACAACCTTTCATCAGAGAAATCACTCTTAGGGCAGGGAAAACTTGTAGAGTCAAGGTTTTGTCCTATGCAGTCTTCCCCTCCTGCAAAGACCCCGTACTCTTTCCTTCAGGTCCCAGGCCCTGCTTCCCATTCCTCAGGACAGGATATAAGCCTTTGGGGTGTCCCATTTACCTTAGAATTTACAGCCATATAATTTCTTCTTTTTCTCCTGCTAATCCTGTCTGATGTTAATTTGTTTGTTCATCTTCCCCACAAAGAACCTCAGAGGGATGGGGGGATTTCCCCCATACCCCTACCCTATGCTCTCCCAGGCCCTTGTGAGAATTAAATGTGTCCGCGTGTGTGTCCTATAGTTGACCAGTAAATGGTAGCTATTTACTTGGAATCACAAGTTATATTATATGCATTATATATAATTAAATATAATTATTATAATATATTTATATATGCTATTGTATTTATGCATTGTATCATCAAACTAGATTGCTAACTGTACAAATGTAGGCATCATCTTTCATTTTCATTCACTTGTTGGCCTTGAACTCTTTTCAATGAATTCATATTTGATATGGATGACCTTAAGGACATCACAATATTCATTTGAAACAAACATCTGCAAATTATTGTGTCTTAGCTCATCCTACTTGCTCTCATCATCTATGCCTCACAGGAAGGTCTTGGAGTTTAAGGAAGGAAATGAAGTTATCAAGGAGAGGACGGAAGTAACCACAGTTAGTCCTGCCAAAAAATATTTATAGTTCTTATCAAGTCATTGGAAGCTGGCCAGATGTGCTGCTTATTCAAAGGAGGGAAAGGAACCAACTTTGATATTAAGCTCCTAATTAGAAACAATAAAAAATTAATTACTATATGTTATGGTTATTTAAAACATCTTCCAACAGGAAAAGAAACTAACCTTGTTAGCATCTTAGCTGACTAAACTACAGTTGTTACTGGGGCTTTATAATCATTATTACATACATTATCTTAAAGGAAGGATCTCCTCCCTTTAAGGGTCTCCTTGCTTGTCAACAGAGAATAGTACCTCTTCTCTTGGTTTCTTTTCCACATTCTATTAGAATAAAGGCAAGCTCACTTCACACATTTCATTCCCTCTTCTTTTGGAATGTTCCATCATACCTGTTCTCAGGTACAAAATCATGCTTCTAAAGAATCAATGGGAGTTCAGATTCTCCCATACCAACCTCGAGTCCTTCAAATATCAGTTGCATGTTTTACACATTCCTGCTATACTTCTCCTTCCACTAATAACAATGAAAGCCACTTGTCAGCATAGGGACTTTATATACAGGTTATGAATGACTAGACAGGTAAAACCATAAGAGACACCCAAAATCCACTCTATTGACATATCTAAGGGTAGAGTGGTCTTCAAAGTGACATGGAAAGATAACATCCAAAATTATATGAGCTAAATCCCACTTGACCATACATAGTACATAATCCTTCTATAGATTGATGAATTTGGCTTAATAACATTAAGAATTTTTGCCTCTAAATTCATGAGGGACATTGTTCTGTATTTTTCTTTTGATGTCTTTATTGGGGTAATAATGCTGTTGCAGAATGAATTGGGAAATTTTCCTTCCTCTATTTTCTTTCTTTTTTTCCTCCTAAAGGACATGTGCAAAAAAGAATGAAGGCAGACAGGAAGAGAAAGGAGGAAGCAGCACTTTACTTATCTTATTTAGTTGTTCATCTTGGTTGTTCCCCTACCCCTACGACATGAACCTTGGGATATATATGGACTGTACTGATGAAGGTGACTGACCAAACCCCTACTCCGCCAGAGCACATCTCTTGCTCTGTTTTCTAAATAAGTTTGTATAGGACTGGAATAAACTTTTTAAATATAATAGGGATAAGAAAAAGTTTATGCATATTTTATGTTTTGTATACTTCTAATATTTGAGAAAAATGTCTACTACTAGATAAAAGAAATATCTTTTTAATGCCTGTGGAAGATGTATATTTGAATAAGAGTAGGAGAAATGTATTATATTTTTGTAGATTTTTAGATTGTTGGAACATTTAAAAGAACATCAGTTTTACCTACAATATTCATAAAAGTTGATAAATAACTTTTGAAAAGCTCACAGTGAATTCATTGCTTTATCAAGCAAAATAATCACTGGGGATCTTGTGAAATGCAGATTTTGCTGTAGCAGGTCTTCTGTGGGCTTTGAGGTTTGCATTTCGTAAGTACCTAGATGAAGCCCTCTTTCCAAGAACCATGCTCAGGGTAGCAAATAATTTGAATATTTAAAAAGAAAGTATAAACATGCTCTGGTAGCCCAGTGGGTAAGTCCACCAGGTGTAGTCCACATACACTCCATCCTGAAGGCCCAAGTTCAAGACCTGGTGCTGGGGGCAACTGCTAAGATGAACAACTAAATAAAATTAAATAAATGTTTCTTCTCCTTCTCTCCCCCTGACTGCTTGCCTGCTTGCCTTCATTCCTGCCTGTACCTTTCCTTCAAAATTTTTTTTTTAATTCTAATTGATTATATTTATAAATATATTTGAAAATAATTAGTTTTGTAAGTGGGACTGAGTGACATTCAAAAGCCTTTAAAAATGATTGTTTGCTAGAAGTATAGTAATGTGTTTAAGAAGACAGTTCAACAAATTTTAAGATGTGTGTTTCTGCTAAACTGAACAGTTTTGTTTTTTTTTAAAGTCAGGCTGTCTGGATAGGTAGTTCTGTGAACCAAAACTGCCTACAGAAACATCAGAAATTTGTATTGAATATCAACTCTCCTGCAAGTCAGACGCTGTGTTTTACCAGTGGGTTGTTTTGTTTCTTAGCTCATCCACACAACACAATGAAATGGTCACTGTCATTATGTTCTCTTTACAGTTGAGGGAACTGAGGATCAGAAAACGTGCCCAGGTCATGTTCTCTGGGGTCCATGACTCTCTAACCAGGGGCTGACTCACCACTCCACCACCATGCTCTTCCAGGCGCTGTTGTCACAACCTGTCCTGGGGTCACCCCACTACCAGAGGCTCTAACCTTCAAGTTCAAAACCCCAAGAGACCCTTAGGTTAAAGGAGTCTGTGAACGTGTAGAAAAAAAGACATCTTTATTTTCACTGGCTTCTGATTGAAATGGAACCTTGTCTATGTTATGAATGTGAGCAACAGATTATGGTTATGTTAACACTGAGACTGGCAGCATGGTGCGAATCATGAATGTTTCCATAACCTCCTTCACAGTGGCTGAGATCCCTCATCCCTACTTCAAAACTATAGTAAGATTAAACTCATTGTCAGATAAGAAAGGTGTAAGTGATTACAGCATAATTTGTTTATGTTCGAATATCTGTATTTCAATAAAGTTAGTTTCTTTACAGTCTTATTTATGTTTTATTTTATGTATTTCAAAGCATTCTCAGGTTTGCAATTTCAGTTAAATTTATGCAAAACTTTGTTTTTAAGAACTATTGTGCTAAGTCATTATATTGGATTGTTTATATATGACTTAAAAAAATTCTAAGAAGTGATTCAAAGTATCTGTGACCAAAAAGAAAGGTTAAAAATAGCCCAAGCATAACACATCAGACTCCTACATTTCCTGAGGTCAAAGGTCTGACTTTTATGGGTAGTATGAAGTGAATGTTCTCTTTGTAGGGTGAATTAACTGGACACAGTAGGTCTGTAGGAAAAGAGAAATTAAATAGACCTCAATAGTGAACCAGTGATAGATTCTTGGATGACACAGGTTCAGTTTGGATCTGAATTCAGGATTAAAGTAACTGTCCTGGTTTCAGAGTGGGGTCAGACAAGCCAGGGGTGGAGGATACCTCGCTTTTAGTATCATACAAGGAGTAGTGTCACTTTCAATTTTCCTTTTCAGGCTCGAAAACAGCTCCTTCTAATTGAGAGGGATCTGGGTCTCCATTGTTTATGTATCTGGTTTTTATTATGGCTTTATTGAGATAGGGTTCATATACCATACACTTCACCTGTCTAAAATATGCAGTTCAATGAGTTTCAAGCTGTTTACAGAGCTTTCCAATCCTCATCACAATTCACTTTAGAACTTTGTCATCAGCCCTAAAGGAAACTCCATACCCATTAGCAGCCACTCCCCATTTCCACCTCCCTTACCTCGCCCCCACATCAGACATCCATTAATCTGCTTTCTGTTTCTAGGAAGGTTCCTATTCTGAACAATTCATACAAATGGAATCATGTAATAGCTGGTCTTTTGTGGCTGGCGTCTTTCACTTACCATAGTATTATCGAAATTCAGCTATATCATAGAATTCATCAGTACTTCATTCCTTTCTATGGTCAAATAATATTCTAGTCACCTTTATTTTTGGCTCCCAATGCCTGGCCTGCTTTACCCTAGTCCCAGCCCTGTAAATTACCTAATTAAGTACTGATAAAAGGTTTTGCTGATTTCCCAGGGAGAGGGATTTCCAACTAAGGAGGAAGATAGATCTCCCCGGTGATCTTTGAAGTTTCTGGAGCTAAGACTCTTATGAAGAGTTTTGGATATTGGTCTCATTACTGTGAGGGCTCACTGTTCCATTCCACAGGGAGCGGGCATGACATCACATTCAACCCTGCGTTGCAAATAGCACTTAGGTGCTGGCCTGTTCAGGGAGGCTTTGATTGATGGCCAAGTAGAAGCAGGGCAGAGGTAAATATAACCTCAGAAGGGCTTGGGGTATAAGAACCAAATCACTTGTTTCTATCTTTCTCCCTCTATTTCTTGGCTCTTAAACACACTGCAATGTTCTCTGTATACTGTACACACACACTTTGAAGCATATTGCATCCAAATATGTTGAAAAGTCAGTAACATTAATATAAAAGAATCCATAGCAGAGGTCCCAAGCCAACAGTCCATGGAAGATGTGCTTGCTTTGGGCTTTTTAACTTTTTGGAGATAACTGCCACCATTTAAAAACTCAGTGTTCAAGCCCTTCCCTGTGGATTGGGTGACTCAGGCACAGACTATGAAGCTGTGAACCCGGGTTCAAGACTCATGGCTGGGGGTGGGGGGATGGGAAGAAATATAAAAATTGATCATTTTCTCATTGAAAATCTGAATGGCTAGCTTGCCTTTTAAAATTAGGAAACCTAACCTGACTGGCCATCAGCCCCTTCAAAGTCCACTGTCTACTAGAGAAAATCAGTGTTACCCTGTGAGGTGACAGGGCTGGTCTCCAGGTCGGCCCAAGAAGGTCATTTACGTTCTGACCCCCAAATCCACAATATATGCTGAGAACAACGCCTCACTTCTCTTACACCATTTATGGAGAAAGTCCATATAAATTTAATTTGCTTGCCTTTGGGGACAGGGCAATTTGTATGCACGTGTTTATGTTTATTTAACTAAACCCAACATCATTGTGATGGAAATTAACTGCTGCATATAATACCAACATGAAGGAAGTTGTCTTCAAGATAATTCTACCTTTAAAAGAGCACTGCGATGATATTATCATTGAGGTTATTATTATTTCAGGGAGTCAAAACCTGTCTGGGATGATCATCTCATTTCCATTGAGTGACTACTTGTCTTTTCAGTAACATCTTGGAAATAATTCAGAAAGGAAGAAAATAATCTCCAAATTCACATTTCCTGTCGAGTTTTCCTTTAAGTGTTGATGTGGCATCGGGTAGTTTATTGGAAATGTTTTCTTGCACATGTATCGCTAAGCTTGAGCTTCCACTTTAAAAAAACTACTGAAGGAACATTGTATCATAGCATTATATAGGTTTAGGGTGTGCGTATAGTAAATCAACTGGGTGCGCCCTGTGACTCAGGTGACTGAGACAGCTGGGGTGTGGACCACATAAACCCCAGGACCCAAGTTAGAGACCCAGGGCTAAAGGGAGGGAGAATCAAAACACATAACTAAGTTAAAAAAATGCTTTTTCCTCCTCTCCCTCCTTCCCTCCCTTCCCTCTGCCCTCCTTTCCTTCCTCTTTGCTCTTTAATTTAAAAAAAAATCCATTTTCTTTATTTAGAGGAAGGTGGGTAGGCTGGCAAGCAGGCAGAGAAAGGAGGAAAGAGAAATCATCCATTTAAGTTGTTCCTCTTGGTTATACCTGTCCTTGTCCCCACCCCTGGGCACCAAAATAAGGTCCATAGACTGTGGACAATCCCAGAGGCACTCAGTCACCAGGGCACATCCTTCCTTCCTCTTAAAAAAACGTGTTTCATACCCTTCGCCTTCTACATGACTCCTTTCACCCAGTTTGCCCCTTGTCTTGCTCATTCCCTTCTGATAACCACCAATTTGATTTTATAGACTAATGTCTATTTGTGTTTAATTTGTTTTATGAGTGCAATCATACCCTGTCTGTCTTCCTCCTGACTTAACTCACCGAACACAATTCTTCGAGGCCCATCCATTTGTTGCAAATGACAGGGAGGCCTCTACCTCAACTAAATTTTGTTTCCAGCCTAGACAGTGAATTGAATTGGCAATGGCCTTTAGTTTTGCTTTTTCTCTATTTTCCCATAATTCCTGCTTATGAAGACCACTTTTAAGAAAAACCAAACACCTTGAAATATTTGTTAGCACATAAACCAAAGTAATTATGTTTTCAGGTAACTATAGCCACATGCCTCAGGTAATTTTTTTCTCCTTGCCATTTCCTTTTAGGAAGCTTCTCTGTTCTTCCTTTTTCCAACTTTGGTTCTTAAAAGTCTTAGGTAGCAAGCAGCATGTGTGGAAATCTGTCCTTTACTTTCCTCTAATAACTTAGACCTGGATTTTAGCCCCTCACTTGTAAGATGGGGACAGGAGATGCATTTGTAGCTGTAGAGGGACTTCTCCTCTACCCGTTATGCCAGGTCTTGCAGGGACTGGATGATAAACTGTCTCTGTCTATCATCTTCCAGTAGTCTTTCCATTGTCTTAGTTCACAAGATCCCTGAAGGTTCTGTGGCTCTGATTCTTCTTTGCTGCTTATGGGCCAAGGAATTGGGGAAGTTATGTCTAGAGTTCCCTTCTTGATCTCCAAGCTAATCTTCCAGGTACTGAACATGGGGTGGGGGGAAGTTTGCGGAAAACTCTCTTTCCTTTCTCATTTCCAGAATATTATCCCTTCTCCACCACATCCGTGTTCTTCCTAAAGTGCTGCCCCACCTCCCTTCCCCTGTGGGACAGGCCCAGAATCTCCTTCATATGTTTAGGCTTTTACAAAAGGCGGGGGAGCTGTGGGTGTTTGCTTGTAGCTCTGTAAAAATTCCCTAGGCAAAAAATAGTAGAGATTTGTTTGTGGTTGACATAAGAGAAGTAAAATATACAGAGAATAGGTTATAATTTAGCAACTTGTGAATGGTTCTTAGCTGTAAAATATCTGATTACCAAAATACAGCAAATAGAGATGACATAAAAATGCATACTCTGGTATGCCCTGGTGGAGTAGCGGTTTGGTCTGCCACTTCCCACAGAGCACAGTCCACATATACCCAAGGACCCAGATTTGTGTCTGCGGACCAGGGGGAACAATCAAGATGAACCAGTAAGTAACATGCTTCTCCCTCCTCTCTCTCTTCCTTCCTGCCTGCCTACTTGCCTTTATTCCTGCCTATACCTTCTCTTAAAAAAAAAAAAAAGTGCATATTCCTTGAAAGGAAAACAAAATAAGAAAAGAATCAAAAAGAAAAACACTTATTCCATTTCTCCAGGAAGCTCTTTGACCAACATTTGAGTCTGCTGACTCTTAGTCTATTTGAACACATCAAAGCAAATGAGCACATGGTTTTTGTTTTGCCAAGTTATTGTATATAAAGATCTTTAAGTGAGAACAGCTGTTGTAAACAGGCCAGATGTCATGTTATTTATTTTTAATTATATTGAGGGAGCAGCCCATCATAATATAGGTTTATCATAAATCACCCTCTGTACATAACACATTACGCTTACAGATATGTTCTTGAGTGAGAAAGTCAATGACCCGTAGATAGACAGGATCATATTAGCTGGCATTTGAAGAACATTGACTGTATTCAAGGCATCCCATTAAGTGTTTGGAGTATATGATCTCATTGAATCCTCAGATAACTTATGTATCAAATGCTGTTATTATATTCACTTTAAAAATATGGAAATTGAGGCACGTGGACCAACTATGTAATTTTCTTATAGTTAGAAAGATCTTAGTTTCCAGGACCCACCTCTGAACCAGTATGCTGCCTGGCTGCAGGAATATTTTATCAAAATTACATCGACATAAAAGGAAAAATGGACAGACAGAGCATTTTCCCATATCAGTATTTGGCTAGTGCCCATGGTGGTTCTTACTCCGAATTGCTGGCAATTTTCAGGAATAGAGGGCAGATTATTTTCACTGGTTTCCAGTTGGATGTGTTGCTGACCTCAAGTCTCTGTGGGTGACAGATGTTTCCTCTGTATAGACACGGTATTTATATCTGGGTATGTCTTTAAATTACTCCTCCAACATTTTTTTTCTTTGCTCTATAAACTGTGGCTTTAAAAAGACAGGCTTACCTGGGCCGCTGTTTGCTGCCAGGTTTGTTCTGGAACCATCTGTATCCTGAATGAAGTGTTGCTCAGAAGGGCACGTTAACTGTGAAGTCCCAATGCTGGTGGTGCTGTCCTTCTGTTGTCCCCACCCCAAGTTTAGGTCTCTGTGTGAGGGAGCCATGCTATCGGCACTGTGTCATGTCCGTTATAATCGCTGCACAGGAATTCTCTGGGTCCTGTTCATCACTTCATATGAGGATCTCTCAGCATTTGATACTCAGATGTTGAATCTACTTTGTCCCTCAAAGTAATTCTTTCTAATTCTAGTTGTTTCTCAGTGATTATCATTCTAGATGATTAAGTCCTTTAAGGTCAATTTGGATACTGAATTACCAAATACTGAATGAACTATTGCCCACAGGAGAAATACGAGGTTAGATTCTTGTGAACTCTAACCACATATTCATCAATGGATTAGTACATAAGCTTGTTTTATTTGTGTTTCTGTTGAAAATGCCTTACTTGGTATGTATTGTTGATTTGTTAACACTGAACTCTCAGCTAACAGCATTCTATAACTCATGTCTGGAAGAAGGTATGTTATACACATATTTTCTTCATATGGGGACATCAGACAGCATTTCAGTCCTCAGAGACATTCATTAAAGAGAGAAATTGTAAGCAAAAAGCACTAAAATATGGAAAAATGTGACTTTAAATAGAGCTAAAGTATAACCCTTTTATTACAGGAGGCTGAAACAAGAAAACAGAGTGTCACCTTGTTCAACTTCAGCTGGGGATATGTGAGTTGGGCAACTCCACTTTTCGTCTCTCTGCACAAGTCCCCAAATGACCCAGAAAGTGTGGCAAGTATTGACTTAGGAGTCACAAATGAGTTTTAGCTGGTGCATCCTGGTAGCTTGGCAGATAAGTCTGCTGCCTCTGGCTGGCGCAGTTCACACACATCCCGAGGACCTGGGTTCGTATGCCAGAGTCTGGGGGAATATCCAAGATGAACAATCAAATGCTTCCTCTCCTCTTTTCCTGCCTCCTTGCCTAAGCATCTTCATTCCCACCTGCATCTTTCCTTAAACAAACAAACAAACAAAATTTTAGCTAAGAGGCATGTTTCCAAGCATGAAATCTGAGAGTAATGGATTTGCTGAGTTTCTATTCTGAGTGGTACCAGGAGCGTTTCCTAATTGCACAATCCTCCCTCCATTTGCTGGAAATTTACCAGTGGATTAAAAACCTGAACTCTTCAAGCCAGAAATTAGGTAGGTATTGTTTTGGTTTTCCTGAAGTTTCTTTCCCCCAATTACCATTCTTTTATTAGTAAAGACTCCTCTTTGCAGAAGAAAGTCAGAAAATATCTGCTCTGTTCCACTGAGGAGGTCGACTTTCCTCACCCATCCTTCGCTGCTCTTGGCGTCTGAGAGCAGGCATCCCCAACTTCCTACCTTCCATGACGGCAGTGCTTTGTAGGGGTAGAGTGCTTTCTCAGAAAGGGCAGAAACACTGCCATTGTGGTTCATAAATTGTAGTCCATTATTTGTTTGATTAGATGTATTTGATAGCTTATATTCTCTTTTATTATGAATAGCTCAGTAGTGTAGGAAGCTGTTTAGAATATTAGCAATTGTTGCTCTTCAACCTTTTTTTTAAAGAGAGGAGGGAAGAAAGAGGGGAAGGAAGCACTTTTATTTATTTATTTTTGTTGTACCCCCTCCCCAAGTCCTGAACCCGGGTCCTTAGACTTTATGTGGCCTACACCCCAGCTGGTGGCTGACATCTAAACACAGCACCTCTTCAGTCACTTTTTTTTTTTTAAGGAAGGGTGGAAGCAGACATGAAGGCAAGTAGGCAGGCAAGTAGGCAGGCAGGCAGGCAGGCAGGAGGAGTAAGGAAGAAGTAGCACTTTATTTTTATTTAGTTGCACTTATTTGTTGTTCTCCCAGTTTGGGACATGAGCCCAGGTTCTTGGAAGGTAGGCAACCAACACTTCAGCCATATGCATCTGATCAAACCACTGCTCAACCAGGGCACCCCCTTTTCAACGGTTTTTGACCTAGAGAAGTGGCAATTTCACATGACCTATGCAGAAACCTGTGTTTATTTAACAAATAGCATTTCTCCAGCTTTTTTGGAAAAAAAAGATTATAGAGGTAAATTTTAAAAAGACCCCAACCCTGTTGTGTGTCCTTCTTCCCTTTCTTCTTCCTTCTTGAAGGGAGCCACTGTTCCGAAGGTCATTTGTTTGTATTGGTCCTACATATGTATCCACAGACAGTGTAATTTCAAATGCACAGTATCGTACTGTATTTATAAAATCATAAAATGTTTCTTTTCCTTCTTGCCCTTTCTGTCAACAGGACTCATGCAGACCTACCTATATCAGAGGATACGTGTGGTCACGCTTCCCACCAACAGGGTAAGACAGCATTAGTCTCCCTGGGGAGGGGAAAAGACAATTTTTAAAGTGTCTATAACAAGCTCAATTTTTTGCAAAATGTCTCATTTATTTTATTTTTATTTTGAAACATTTAAAGCCAGCATAGAAGTTGAGGAGCAGGGAGTACCTGTAATGCTTCACTTAGATTTACCACTTATTATCATTTGGTATTTTATTTTATCTCTAACATGTTTTGTGAACTATGTCCTTCTAAACTTGTATTTTGAAATTCTCACCCCTAGGACTCAGGAATGTGATTATATTTGGACACAGAGTCTTTAAGGAGGTTATCAAGTTAAAATAAGTTCACTAGGGTGGGTCCTCTTCCAGTGACACTGATGTACCCATTAGAGGAAGTCATTTGGACACAGACCTTAGAGAGGGAAGATGAGAGGAAGACACAGGGAGAAGATAGCCATCTGTAAGCCAAGAAGGGAGAAGAACCTAACCCTGCCAACACCTTGATCTCGGACGTTTAGTCTGTAAAACTGTCAGAAAAATATATTTCTGTTCAAAATACTCAGTCTGTGGTATTTTGTTACGAAAACCCTGGAAAGTTCATGCACTCATATACACAAGTATGGAAATATACACACATATAATCATTTAAAATTAGGTTCTAGGCAGCGTGGTAGCTCATGCCTAAATATTTCTGAACACAAGTCCCAAGTACCATCCTCTTCTATAACCAAAATATGCTTTTTAGACTTAAGACAGTTAAAATATATTTACTAATTCTAATATTGCCCATATTAAATTTCCCCAATTGTCTCAAAATATCTTCTAGATCTTTTGTTTGTTTGTTTTTCCTTTTTGTTTCAGAGTCCAATCAAGGTTCATATTGTATTGTGGTTCGTAATCATATTTTTTCATTTCTTCTAATCTAGAAGAGTCCTTATGTCTTTACTGGCATTAAGGTTTTTGAAAGGTTGAAGCTCAGTCTTCAAGAATGTCCCGTGGTCAGAATTTGTCTGAATGTCTTCTCATCATTAGATGTAGGTTATATATTATTTTTTAAAAAATAGTGCATTGCTTATGTCCGTGCCTTAAGGGGCACGGACCCATTCTCATTCATGGTTATGCGGAGTGTCTTCATTTACTGTGTAGCATGCATAAGATTTTATTCTGGAATAAGTATAGATTCACATATAGTTACAAAAACTGTACCTAGAGATTCCATGCACACTTCACTCATTTCTCCCCAATGGTTACATTTTATGTAAATATTGAATAATACTGAAACCTGGAAGTTGGCACTGTGTGTTTTATGTATGTCACTTTATTATATGTGTAAATTCATGTAACCACCTCCACAATAAAGATACAGAACTATCTCATAACCACAAAGACCTCTCTTATATTACCTCTTTATAATCACATCCACCGTGTTCAAGAATGTCATATAAATCACACCCTGGTGGAATAGTGACTGGGTACAGTCCACATCCATCCCAGGTTCCATGTTCACAGCCCAGGGCCAGCAGAAACGACCAAGATGAGCAACCGAATAAAGTAAATAACAATACTTCTTCCTCCTCTTTCTTCCTGCCTGCCTGAACTTTTCTTTTTTTTTTTTTAAAAAAAGTCATATAAGAGGAATCATATGTGTGAGCAGATTTTTGTATATATTTTGCTGTTTAATAGAACAAAATATCGATGCAACAAAAAATCTCCATCTACCTACTAGAATTTGGTTATTTCACTTTAGTTATCAATGTACGAGATCCCTTTAATACTAGAATGAGACACCCCTCTCATTTCCCTCTCACGCACATAAATATACACCTTTCCAGACATTGCTTCATGAGCAAGAAAGGTCCTTGTACCCTCAAGTACACAGACTTTAAGAGCATATTTGAAAAGCAATGAAAGAAAGTATTTGAAAACTGAAGTAAAAAATAAATTTGAAAAGAGGTTCAGATGTGTCTTTAAAATGAAAGGAGGCCGTAGTATTAATTCAGAATTTTTAGCTGTTCAAAAAGAGGATGTGTTATTTTGTTAGGCAGAATGGGGCTAATATGCCATCATTTCATGCACTGTGGACCTACAAATCCAAGCATTTTAATCTTTATTCCTTATCTACAGGCCCTATTTTCTTTAGGCTATAATTATAATCTTCCAAGAAAGACAATTATCACCATCATGTTACTGGAAACTTGAGAGATAGCAGGGCAAACCATTTCCTCCTGTACTCTCAGTTCTCTCTGGAATGTATGTAGTAATTTGGCTCACAGCATCATGATGAGGTCGGAAATCCTACTCATATATCAAATCTTTGTGTTTCCTTGAATCTCATTCTTTCCTATTTCTTCCCAATGAATCTTAAGTCAAAGACTCAGCTTTATAGCTGGATTTCAATAAAAAAATATGTGTTTGTGACCAACATTTTGTTCTTTTTCCCACTGACTAATAATGATCAAGTAAGATCTATGCAAATATTTGAAAATATAAAATAAATATTAAAAAGAGATTGATTCATTGGCCATGGAGGGGAATATGTTCTGCACTCTAGTCCTTCCCATTGAACAATAGAGAGATTGCACTTTCTTTTCATTATTTAAAGGAAAGGCTTTTTGTTTGTTTCTAAGAAAAGTTCAGGCAGGAATAAAGGCAAATAGAGGTTGGCAGAGAGGAAGAAAAAGGAGGAAGAAACGCTTTATTTTTTAAATGTTCATTTTACTTTTATTTATTTTATTAAGCTGTATCACTTGTATGTCCTTGTTCCCACCAGCCCAGGAAGCAAACCTGGGACTTTGGGACGTGCGTGGACTATGCCCAAACATTACTTCAACAGGCTGTGCCAAAGGGAAGTGTTTATGAACAAGAAAGATTTTTCTTAATTCATGTCAAATCCTTTTTTGTCTATTTCAATGTCATTTTATTAACCCAAGCATTAAACAAATCCTTGTAAAACACGGAAAACTTTCTCATAAGAAAACACTGTAATAATAGATTGGGTTGAAATTTTAGACATTTTAAATAACTCTAATTTTTTTGCTTTATGTCATTGTAATGCTTTTTTTCAATAGTTAAGCCTAAAAAGTACTTTCAAAATAAACTATGATTAGTCAAATAATACATGTCATATAAAAATAAAGAGGTTTATTCCCATAAAGTCACCAGAACGTTTTAGGAAATTAAATAGTGATGGTACATATAAATACACATCACATTCAGAGCATGGTTGCCTGCTAGCAGTGAGACTCATGTCCTCCCCACATAGCAATGAAGAACTCACCTATTTTCCAGAAACAAACAGAAAAGCAGGCAGAGAGGCTGTAGAGACACAGCAGCAATCATGACAACAAAGGTTAGGTGAAAATGTCCAGGTTCAGAGAGACTACGCAGACTCAGACTCAGGATTCCAGCCTTGGCAGAGGGGACGGAACTGCAGGAAGAACTGACCCAGGAATCCTGAAAGCAGCAGAGAGCCTGCCCCTTGGGACCAGGACACAGAGCCAGGGGAGGGTGCAGGACAGAAAGACACTAGAGCTTGGTAGTTTGAATGGCAGTCCTAAAGAGAAAATTATGCTGGGTGCTGGCACAACTGGAAGGAAGCTAGGGGAATCGCCCACCATCACTCCCTCCCACCACATTGCCCCAAGCCTCAGGAACCACACATCAGAAATCCCGGCCTCAGGCTTAAAGTAAGAAGGGAATATTCCAGAGGGAGAAACTGTCCATGTTACCCACTTGTGCCACCTTGAGGTTGTAGGTGAAACTGCAGCCTGATTGCTGACTGTGGGCCAATAGCAAGGTGGTCATTGTGGTTGGGAGTTGGGAAGGCTCTGCATCCCCCCACCAACTCCAACCCCATAGAATGAACTTTTGGGAAGCAACTGAGGGCCCACATAAGAACTTAAACAAATCCAAACAACGGTGACTCCACAAAACTCAAGAAATCCCAGTGTCCAAACCAAGATCCAGGCTTACTCAGTGCAAGTCAATACCCTACACAAAGCCATCACTGCAGGAAAACCTAACCCATAGAAACATAAATGGAAAGCACAATACAGCAAAGACACAGAGAAATATACATTAAATGATGGATCCAGTCAAAATCCAGGGGAAAATCTGAATACAGCAGACATATGCAAACTACCTGAGGATGAATCTAGGGTAACAGTGACAAATAAACTCATGAAAATCAAGAAAACGACAGAGGAAGAAAAAGAGAACAACAAAATAGAGAGAAGAAATGAAGCAGCTCAAAACAGGTGTCAAAGAAATAAAGAACACAATAGCTGACCTAAAGAATTCAATAGAGAGACTCAAGAATAGGATGGATGAAGCCTCCGATAGAATCAGTGAGCTAGAAGGTAGGACAAAGGAATGCACTCAAGCAAACCAGCAAAGAGACAAAAGAATGTTAACAAATGAAGACAGCATTTGAGACCTATGGGGTAACATCAAAAGAAACAACCTTTGCACTATAGAGGTATCCAGAAGAAGAGAAAGAGGGATAGAGACTATAATTGAAGAAATAATAGCTGAAAAATATCCCAAGCTGAAGAATGAAGCAAGCCTCCAGACCCAGTAAACTCAAAGAGTCCCTAATAAAGGAAACCCAAGCTGATCTACACCTAGACACATTGTCATCAAAATGTCAAAAATACAAGATAAAGAAGAAAATCTTAAATGCATCCAGAGAAAAACAGGTCACATACAAAGGAGCCCCCATGTAATTGTCAGCAGATTTCTCAATGAAACTCTACAGACCAGGAGGGAATGGCATGATACAGTCAAAAGACTGAAAGAAGAGAATTTTCAGCCCAGGATACTATACTCTTCAAGAATGTAATTTGAACTGAAGGAATGATAAAAAATATTTTCTAATAAGCAAAAGTTAAAGGAATATATCACCACAAAACCAGTTCTATAAAAAATACCTGAAGATGCTTTATAAAGTACAAAGATACCCCACTTACACACAGGTCTATTAGACCTGTTCATCTATGTTTATTAGATATATTGGTTTGTAATTTTCTTTTTTTGTGAAGTCTTTGTCAGCTTTTGGAATCAGTGCAATGTTGTCCTCATGGAGAGTGTTTGGGAGCGTTCCCTGTTCTTCAGCGTTGTGGAAGAGTTTGAGTAGAATAGGTATTGATTCTTCTCTAAGGTTTGGTGAAACTCACTGACAAAACCATGTGGTCCTGGGCTTTTATTTTTACCTCTTCAATTTCTTTGCTTGTGATTGTTCTGTTGGGCCTATATTACCTTATTTAAGATAAGCCTGTGATGTAGTTTTAATTATCTCCCTTTTATAGATGAGAAAATCAAAGCTAAGAAATCTACATGAGGTTATATAGTATATGAGTGTCAGAGACAAGGTTAAAGTTTATCTTTTATGCCCAAGTTCTGTGTGTTTAGTATTTTATCCTATTTAATCTTATTGTTATTGATATTGTTTGATTTTGAAAGATAGCATTATCTAAAATTTTTTAATTTACTTTCATTACACTGAGCTTTTCTTTTTAGTTACCTTATTCTTCTTGACAGTTCCAATTTATTTACTTATTTTTTATTGTAGTAATTATTCTATACATTAAAATAATTTCCTTTGTACAGGTTCCCCATTTCTTAGATATATTTCAACATACCATGTCCTCTACCAAATCACCAAGTGTTCATCCCCATTTGACAATTCCAATTTTAACTTTTCTAAATTAAGGAATTGTGAGTCAAACTTACATTATGAATTTTCACATATTCTGCTATATTCATTTTAAAGTTTAGTGGTTTGGGAAATATCCAATATATTATACTGTCATGAGTTTCTTTTGAAATAAATATTTAATGTGATAAATTGCATTCTTTTCTTGGCCTGAAAAAAAATCAAAACAAAAGTCAAAACAAAAAATTAGGAGTGGCATTGGAAGCTAGAGCTCTGGTGGTGGGTGTGGTGTGACATGCACACAGACTGAGGTGTGACTTTAATATCCTAAAAAGCATATAGTGATGTGAAATAAAACAAATAGATTTAGTAGGTAATATATAAACATATATGTATAATGATAATATAATTAATAGTCATATATCCACCATGCTGCTCACTTTTACCTTTTACTGTTTTAGTTTTACCTATACGTATTTACATTTTAAGAAAGCATATAAATACATAATTTTGAAGAAAAAAAAGATAAGAAAGTGATGTCAGAGCACCCTAAAGCAGCAGGACGAAGGTGGAGCTCTGTTTGTGGATTCCACAGAAAACATCTCCCCTCCATGGCTCCTGGTGGACCCGCGAGTGGTGTAGTAAAGCCCTGGGAGCTGTCCCACATACACTTCCAAGTTCCCAGGTTAAAGACCTAGGGCCAGGGGTGGGGATGAGGGCTTGACCAATGTGAACAGCTTAATTAAAACTAAGTAAGATGCTTAAAAAACATATCACATTCTAATGCTCTATATAAAACAAACAATACCAACACACCTGGTTTACCGGCTCCACTTTGGAACATGTTTGCCATAACAAAGAATAGGGCCTATTTGTCTTTTTTACTTTTTAATTAGCCTATGACAGTTATTTATTGTCTATTTTTTCTGAAGTAATGACATTAGGCTAAGTCATTTGTTTAAAAAATTTACCTAAAGATACAAAGGGAGTCTTTTGTATATGTACAACTTCATCTACACTTTAAAATGCTAATTGAACTATTTTTTCTGGAAAATTCAGTGTTAAGTCAGAGCTACATCTTAGAACTTAGCTTCACAAAGCCTTCACCAATTCACACATTCAGAGAAGTACAAAATATAAAAAAAAGAAAATGCTTTAAGAAATAATCAATTTTGGCAATATCGTAACTGTCCTACTTTAATGATTTCCTTTGAAACTCTGAACAAGTGACTTTATTATTCTCATAAAATTAATGTTCAGAAAAACATGTTATAATTAGCCAGTGTTAAATAAAGAAATCATCTAATTCATTTCATTCTTATTTATACTGATTTTCTCAAGTTTAGCTTATATTCAAATGTTTCTTTTAACAAAATGAGAATAATTACTCTCTGATATATAAAAAACTCATTTTTCTAACTCAAATGAAAATAGGTCACTTTTCATAAAATAAATGTTATCAGATTCATTTTTGATATTAAATGGGGTAAGGTACTCAGTATTCAGGAGTCTAATCAATGAATACTTCATTCCAGTTTTGTCTTCTCAAATGCATTTGCTTGCTGTGTATTTACATTTTTACAGCCATCAGTTGGCAGCTATTCCTCTAAAAGAAGTTAACTATATTGGAAATGCAAATGTATAGAATTTTATCTCTTGATCAGAATAAAAACAATGCAGGGTAAAAATGTATTTAGAAATCTTTTATCATTAGGGTATTCTAACTTTTTTAGAACATGTATATGATACAGAAATTATATAAGATGACTTTTTTTAATCAAGTATCAATATTTAGCAATGTTTTATTAGCTGAAATGTTATTTCAATTGTTAAATCATCTCTAGTTACAAAAATAATCATAAACCTTAATGAATTCCGGTTGCTTTTACAAATGTCCTAAGAAGTCTTAAGCTAAAAAATATTTTAAGTAGAAAAACACTAATTTTAAAAGTTTGTTATATTATTTCTGTGCTTTATGTACAGATGTTAACTGATTCTTCTTATGGGAAATCCAATTAGTTCTCACATTAAGCATTGTAAAACAAAGGCAAGAGCTAATTACCTGATAGCAAAAATACTCTGTATGCAACAATTGCAAGTCTCAAAGATATTTAGTGGCTGATAATTGCCTGCTATGAAGAATGAAGCAAAATAAATATACTGGAGTGCTCTTCAGATTGCAGCTTCCTTTGGCATCCAAACTAAGGATTTCCCATGGATACAGGCTGCAGAGCTATTTACTTAGTGGTTCTTTAGGTCACTCCTTTTTTCTCTTATTCTTTTTTTTCATCCCCACTACCTGCAAGTCCTCGCAGTGGCACCATAATATTAAAAAACCTTGAGTATCTGGGATTTATGCTTCTGATCAAGATGCATTTGAATAATTTCAAATTATGTGCAGCTCTCCATGTAAGAAAGATGTTTTGTGGTCACAATTACTTCAAAAAGTAATTATATTCAAATAACCTGTCATATCATGCTTTAGTGCGTACAGAACCATGGTTTTGACACAGGGCAATTTATAAGTGAGGCAAATGTGAAATGCTAAGTGATGGGAACAGCTGTTTTAAGTTTAGAGTGCAGTGAGAGTCTTGGAATGCTTTTGTTTTTTGTTTTTTTTTCTAGTTAGCATAACCAGTTCATGGTACAGCAAACAGAATCATAAAGAACAAATCCAAAGAAAGTAATATTGACCAAATTATAAAATGTTGGCAAATCAATGTGCTTTTTAATACAATAAAGCCATATTTTTGTTGGAGTCAATATTACTTTAGTGATACTTTTCACTCAGAAAATGTCATGTAAATGACAAATCAAAACACTATGGTGGGTATAGGAGAGCAATTTATTTTATATAAAATATTATGTCTTTTAAAATTCTACAATTTATTTTTTTAAGGAAAGATGCAGACAAGATTGAAGGTGAGCAGGCAGGCAGGCAAGAAGAGACAGCATGAAGAAGCATTTATTTATTTTATTCACTTGTTCATCCAGGTTCTTCTGCCTTGTCCAGGGTCAGGAAGCCAGGTCCTTGGGATATATGTGGACTGAACCCGCTGGAGGTAGCAGACTTAACCACTAAGCCACCAGGGCACACTTAAAATTTTTCTTTTTAAACTAAGTTCACTCATGTAAACTTTTCAAGGTTACAGCATCAGGGTGAGCATATTCACAGAAGTGACTGATTTGTTTGGGGGTTGGTCCAAAGTCAGGTGAAGTTCCAGTGTGTGAAAAATTTTTAAATTCTCCCCTAAGGAAGTGCAATATGCTGATACCAATTTCCAAATACTTTCCAAAAATTGTTAAATTTTCACACAAATACTAGAATCCTTCAAACAGCACTCACGTTGAATGATCCCTTGTATTCAGAAGCCCTGTACCTTTGTTTTCATCAAGTCACACAACCTTTCCTTCGCTTATTAAAAAAAAATCTAAAATATAGTTGTCTTTTAAAAACAACAAATAAATATATATTGTCAACTTGGAGAGATGGGCAACAGAGAATTGTGCACAAATTTACATTTCTCCTAAGCGCTGCTGCCAATATCGAGTCCCTACGCTTCCTCTCTTCATGGTCATCAACTCCTCAATGTCAGCTTTCACCTATGTATCACCCATTCACTGTTTCTCGACCTTTACTGGCATTTGAAGGAACTGGATTGTTTGCCTCATTAGTCCTTCCAGGTTCCTGCTGAGACTGACCTCTTTCACTATGATGAAGGCTTCTTGAGTCAAAGCATCTTTTTGGAGTCCTGAGGATATGGTTTGTATATAAGTCACTCATCTGCAACCATATTTGTAAGCAAAATAGTAGTCGATTACAGTTCCATCGTTTTCCTTAGAGGATCAATTTCAGAATGTTCTTGAGCATAGGCTTTGCTTCTTGCTGCAGCGATAAGAGATTTCACAATGGAAGTCAGTCCCTACTGTCCTGAGAAATCTGTGGCTATGTAACTTTCCAGACAGTTCTGTCCAACTCATCAACTCCACCTGTTACAGAAGGCTGGGAGGGCTCTTCAGAAAGGTGGAGCAGAAATACCCTCAGGCCAAGCCCTCAGGTTCTTGTGATTCCTTTCAAGAAAGGAAACTCTCCTCTCAAGGAGAGTTAGAAATGGACACAAGAATAGAAAGGTTTATTAGAAAACGAAAGTGCCTGTCAATTTTTCTGCAGTTGGCTAGCCAGCTCCACAGCCACATCTGGGCTCACAGTATTTGGATATTTCTGTATTGCAGCCCAGGGGTGATAAAACACATGCTCCGTGGTTCAGTCTTCATGGTGCCGGTGGCCTGCATGATACCCAGGAAGATCCGGGGACGCCAAGGCCAAGCGGCTGGAGACTGCTCTCATAGGCAGGCAAAGTGCAGAAAGGAAGGGACGTTTCCATGTCTCCCACGTTGAGGGCTGGCTTTCTGTCGTCACCCCTCCACTGTCCTTCTTCCATATAAATTGCATGTCTTATCACCATGCCAAACCTCCACCAGGGCTGCATCATTTAAGACTATGAAGAGGCTATTATTGACCTTTGTCCCACTTTGTTTTCATTTTGTCTGTATGCTGTTTTTACCCAGTTTAGAGCAGACTTCTCTGGTTATCTCTACAGGTTTGCAATAAAACATTTATTAGTCCTGTGGCCTCGTAGTCCAACAGCACCTGGAAGCAAGCAGAGCGAGGGTGTGCTGTTAGTTTAACCCACTTAGCTTAGGCACAGTGACATGATCGTTGAGATACTTGCTTTGCCTATCTTGGAAAGAAACGGTTCAATGTCTTTAGGTGGTTAAGGCTAGGCATTCAAGAATTATTTAGCGGGCCTGCGTAAAAAGGATGCGTGGAGCCCTAGTGATGTGATACGTTTTGAGCAAAGATAAGCACTGCCTAACACGAGGGTCTTGCTGTTGAACCAAGACTCTGAGAATAGAGAACTGTAGACCATGTAAATGTGCAGGACACTAATCATGCACATATGTTTAATAGCTAACCGTACTAGCATTCATCTGCTCTTAGGGGACAGCCAATCAGTGGTGCTTATTATTTTAGCAAATCAATGAATTTTTGACAAAATAGCCTTGTATCTTCTGTGACCTCCTTTTTTTTTTTTTTGCTATATAAACCACGAGTAGCCCCACCCTGTGGTGAACTTACTCAAAGGCAACTGAGAGTCTGGGCAACTAGGTTGTAAACTTCAAATTTGGCCATTAATGAATTCTTTGATTTTGTGGGGGTGGGCCAAGAAAAAGTTTCTCCATTTCGCTGAGGTTCTTCACAAGCTGGAAAGCAAACAAATGAACGTTAAACGTAATTAGAGAAAAGACCAAATTTAATGATATACACACACAGGGAGAATTTACATGGTGATATATTCTGAGGTAGCTAAGGTAAACCAAAGACTTCCATCTTGTTCTGAGGCCTGAGAAAGGGGAACTGGGAGCTCAGGGGAGAGAGGAAAGGGGCCTTCATATGGCAAGGAAGGATGACTCATCTATACTTTGAGAGTAAAGATAAGATTCTTAGATACAAAGGTCACAGATAAACTAAATTCTGGAGTAAAGCCTTGCTGAACTACATTTTTCTAGGGAATAAAAGGAAAGATCAATTCTGGATTAGGATGGAGATTTAAGGAGTGATAATGATTTATTTGATGAAAGGAAGGGTGAGGAGATTAGGAGAAAGGCAAGAGCTTCTCCATTGCTTCTG